>PYWC01000015.1:1458997-1520588 GCA_003182015.1 Tuber magnatum | reverse complement strand
GGGGGGGGCAGTTTAGTAGGGAGATCAGATAGTAAGGAATGGAGCTTAATTTAAGACTACCATACTCGAGTAGAAAAATTGACACGCGGCGGGCATGATAGGGTCTACGCAGGAAGCGTAGTAGTTTCAATCTTTCACATGTTTTTCTCCCCCAATCAGACATGCAAGGACCTGGAAACTGGTGTAACGAGCCGGTTGCCGGGATGATTTACCAGTATTAAACCGTGCTGTACTAGTACTAGTACGGCACCTCTATGCTGTCAGCCAAGACATTCTCAGGCACAGATTCTCTTTTCCGAATCCAAGCTTCATCCAAAGTCAATGATCGGATATGCAACTCCTTCCACCTTTGAAAACTCAAAGATAGCGATTTCGTATAATTGTATGGCCCAGAGATAGTGCCTTACTACCGTGCCACCAAACAAGTAGCAACATTACATGCCAGAGTATTTTGACTAAGGCTACCGTAATGTAATTATCGTAACAAAATCATCCCACGAACCAAAGAGAAAAACAAAAATCAAGCGTTACTAGATCTAAGACCCGTTTTGAGATCACACTCAACGCCCGATCTAGCAAGGAAGATGAAACTCCAAGCGGTAAGCACTCCAGTGCACACGAACAGATAGAGGAAGAATATACGCGCAAGACAGCCACCCAGTAAATAGAAATAAAGATGCAGTGATATGAGAAACAAACAAGCCATTCATCCTGGTGGTTTAAAAGATTCTAAGAAAGGAATACCTAACACGCCATTGTTTTCACCCTAGCCCCGATTCTAAGATATTTGTCTGGGTCCAGCCTTATGTCTTCTTGGAGCCAATCACCAGAGAAGATGCAGTGGACCTTCATCCGCTTGTGGTATGAGAGGTCAGGTAGGAGCTTGGGGGTGATCAAGAAATACCTACAAAATTCCGTTTGTCAGCATATCTCACACGCTGAGATATATCAAGGAAAAGACTTACTGTGAGGTATATTCTTGACAAGCAATGCTAACCATTCTATGATGGACAAGCCGCTCATTTCTAGGATCCATCCCTTGATTGATTTCATCTACAACCCTGAAAGGACTACGCGCAAGACTCTGCAACGCCATTAGATAGAAAACCGTGCTGACGGCTCTCTCGCCGCCACTCTGGCGCTGATTGTTCAGGACCTGCAGACTCTCGTTTGCTCTGAACTTGACCAAAATCTGGATTGCCCATTTATCGTATTCGTCCTCCTCTTTGTGCACACGAACCTCGCCAGCGCAGTTGATTTTCTCGAAGGATCTTGAAAAGGCGGTAGAAATTTTTGCAACAAGACGGTCAATTACAGGCTCCCATCTACTGCGAAGCTCAGCTATAGCAGCGGAATGTTTTGTGAGGTTCTTTTCCCGTCCAGCAATCTTATCCTCGAGGCTCCGAATCTTAGTTGCACGGTCTTCATATTGCTTAATGGCGTTGGGGTTTCCTTCGTGAAGTAAATCGAGCCGGGCGTTCTCGGCTTCGATGTCAGTCTCGATATCCTCAGCATTCTTTTCGGGAGAAATCTGGTTCATAAATTCGGACTCTTCGGGAGAGAGCCCCTGGATAATCTTGCGACAGGCGCCTTGAAGCGCGCGAGCACGAGCGGCGCATTCGGTTGCATGTTTGGCGAGATTAGAAGATTCGGTCTTCTTAGTTTCGAGAGCTCGTAACACGTCCCCAATCCTCCTCTGTAGTATCTCCGCATCTGAGCCCGCTTCTGCAAGTCTAATCTGACACAGGATTACTTCGTTATGGATCGCTACAAGACTTTTCACCAGACCCTTTCACAACTGTTAGCTTTGCGATCGATAAAACAACGGACACAACTTACTGCGAATTTTTGTGCATCAACCGCCCTCTCCATAACGAGTTCCTCTTTTTGTGACTTCCAGCTCCTCATATTCTCTTTGTAGTCTTCTCCGCCTCCCATCTTCCTCTTGAGATCCTCTTCAGCACTTGCTAGAGTCGCTTTAAGCTTGACATGCTTTGCTGCCTCCTGCTGCTTTGCAACTTTTTCCTCCTTGATCTCTCGATTGGCAGCTTGCGCTGCCCTATATTTGGTAACAAATGTAGTCCGCGAATCCTTCAGCTCCTCTATTTTTCCCTTGACATCCTCCAGGTCGCTTTCCATCTCTCCAATGGAGCGGCGAATCTCCTGCTCCGCATGTGTGTCAACCTGTTGTGCAGCGAAGGCCTGAGCATTACGAACCGAGGTTACGTTTGTCATAACTTGGTTGTAACGCCTCCGCAACGTGTACATGTTTCGCCCTGTAATCCATCTATTGATCCTGGTATTCTCCATGTTTTTATTTTGGGCGGCAGTAAACTCTCTAAAACTTATAGGCTGTGTTCCAAACAATTAGATATGTGGCTTCGGACTTGAGCCATATCAGATGAACATACCGTTGTGTGGATGCGGCATTCCTGACACAGCATTGATATAACGGGTGCTGGGCCATCTATAAAATCGAGAGTAAAGCCGTCAAATCCCAAGCTTTGCGCTTCCCCCGGTGCGATCGGCAGAGGTGGAATAGGGACATTGGAGTTTTCCCTAATGGTAACATCGCGTAACTTTAGACTCTCGGGCCCAGGACCAAAGCACACATCCAATAACTTCCGATAATCGTCTTTGTTCTGCGCGACAAGGGCAAGCTTGTCGTTTTTGCCGAGTTGCGATTCAACAACGTCGGCGTATCTGGGATCGGTAACATTACAGGTCAACACCGGAGGACCAAGTATTTCCTGTTCGAATTTATCTCGATGGGTTTTGATCCATTGCCAAACTTGATGGGTGTCCTTGCTCATGCGCTCAAGCATTCTCTCACGGACTCCAATAACCGAATTCAAATCCTGAAGACTGTCTTTTTGTTAGAANCACAGGAGCAGTGCGGGGGGGGGGATTACTCCTTGTTCTTTCGACTTATTTGACCGTTAATCTGATTCGCCCTCTCAACCATGGGCCTAATCTCTGAGTCAATGTCATCGATCCTCTCTTTCGTGTTTCTAATCTCATGATTGCTGTCACTCTGTGGAACTCATTGGTCAAAAATTAAACTTGCCGCCATAGAATCAAGAATCTTACAATCTTCCGGTTATAATAAGCCAGGTCGACTTCTGGAGGATCCTCCTCCAATTGCTTCTTAAGTTTAGCAATTTTTTCTTTTTCCCGCACTATCTGCTGCTTCCGACCCCGTTCCGCCGATCTAGCTGCATCCATTTTATCGGTGATGTCTGTTATCTTCTCGTCGGCTTTGCCTATAACATCATCTTTGAACTTTGTAACCGCTTCTTCTTTGGCTTCAAGTTCCTTCTTCTTTTCCACCACACACCTCTCAAGAGCCTTCTGATATCTGCGCTTCGCCTTAGGGGCCTCAGTCATTGGTTCAACTTGCTGCTCGAGCTCACGAAGCTCCAGTTCTGCAACCTTGCCCGCATCTTTGGCATCTTTGGCTAGACCTCTTGCCACCCGGTATTTAACGAAAGGTTTGGCCTTTTCCAGCAGCTCAATCCTTTTAATAATATCTTGCCGCTCTCGCAGACGTAGAACATCCTGCTCTAAGGCAGCCTGTCGTGCCTTCATTGATGTCAACTGATTACGGTCGATTTCTAGCTCATTCAGCAACTCCTTTTGGCGTTTACCGAGCTTCTTGAGATTCTCATGATGACCAAGGATCTCTGGGGGGGCCGCGGCCCGTTGGGTGTGAGTTAATAGATCAATAGCCGTTAAACCGGCGAACTCAACAACACGGTCCTGAGGAAGAAATTGGCAAAGGTTGTCTATTTGAATGTTGTAGGATTTTACAAGCTTCGTGATTTTCCCGGATGTGCTGGGCGAACCTAACAGCAATATGTGAGCACACTTCAATACCGAAAGAAGAAATCCCTCATTCATTGCTTGTATCCTACCATTGAGTGTAAACGTGGAGGTGTTGTTTTCTCGTCCAATCTTCCGTTTGATGATTGGGTTTCTCTCGTTCTCTTTTCCCTGTAATTCAATCTCGATGGTAGCAGTCTCGCAGCCGTGTTTGACGAACTCCGATATTTCTTTTGCTCGGCCAAGATTCTACCACCAATACACCATAAATCATTAAAACTCCTAGAACCGCCAAAGAAGGGAGCTCACTGCTGGGCTAGAACCCAATCCAAGACAAATGGCACAGACGATGGTCGATTTGCCTGTTCCATTAGGCCCGATAACCATGTTCAAATTTGGTCCCGGAAAGAATTCAACGGCAGTGTAGGTGACGAAATTCTCAGCCTTAATCCTAACAATGCTCCCGGTCTGAAAAGGTTGAGTATTCCGCTCTATTCCGCCTCCTCCGTGGCCCATGACTCCCTCCTCTTCCCGATCCGAGTCGGCCTCTGACAGAAGACTTCCATCCACGTCCGGCTTCACAAGTACACCATTACCCTCGCTTCCTGGACCCCCTTCACTGACTTCATCCTCAGGGGCCGCCTCCTCAGGTATGGTACGAGCACGTTTTAGGGTTCTGCTGGGGGCTGAGGACTCCCGGGAAGGTAGATCTTCAGACTCCGAACTATCCGTCAGGTGCTGGGCAGAGCGCTTGTGTACAAGAGAAGGCATCGCCTAAAGTCTATCAATCACCCAGAGTTAATTTTATCCGAGGATATAAAGCGCCTAATGGAATGAATTCGGATGCGCAGGGCGGTGGGGTCGCGAGCGTTTGTAAGGTTGCGATAAGGAGAGAGGTGTGGGGGGGTGGTTAGGCCAGAAGGAAGGGTAAAAAAATTCGCGTCACCCAGCACGTTCACACCGCGTTGAGTGGTCGCAGAACTGCCAAGCCACAAAGCCAAACCGTGATCCTGGAAATTTGGCTAATAACCAACAACCGGTATGATAAGATAAGATTAAGCCCTGATCATCTCTTCAAAGTGTTCTACGATAACTACAGTATCATAATTCTGACTTTCCAGCTTACAGCAGCGAATCAGACGCAAGATGCTCTATCTCTTGATCCCTTCGAATGAACTACCTTAATCTATTAAAGAAAGCTAAACTTCGTTCTCCGTGCCATGCTTAGACGGGTCCAATGAAGCACAGCAAAAAAAAAAAAAAAACCCCTTACAATCCACTACCTCCGCCAGCTCTGTACCGGCAGTCTCCGAATTCTGAGCCCAAACCTTCTGAGAAGGAATAGCGTTTTCCTGGCACGGTATAAGATCCGCACACCGCATGCGTTGGACCTCGTTAACAGGTATTTTCACTTCTCTTGACTTATCAAACTAAAACTCTCGTGGGCTGCGAGGCTGATACTCTGATAGTGGATCACAAGGGTTTTCACCGTACTTGTACCATACCCCGGTAATACCCAGGACTTGGTTCAAGTCCTCCAGAATTTTATTGAGCACAGCGAAGCACCAATGCTGAAATTGATACCCATCTAAACTCTTTTTTTACTTTAGGGTTAAGTTCCGTACAGCGAAGCCCATGTTTGCCTACTGGTATTTAGGAGAGAATGGTATCCGGTTACTAGTACTAAAACCTGTCACTCGTAATGGCGCACTCACCAACTGCATGGGCTCATGGTTAGAGTAGCTCGAGAACTGTTAGGGGGATTAAATCTAAATTGGAGTAAAGTGATTGTCCCTCTTCTGCTGAATTCATCACACATCCCTCCCCACTATCCTATCTTGGCTGCAAAACCAACTTCCTACAGCTGGAGCAACCAGATATTCTAGGGTTGAAACTAGAAGCCATAATAACAGTTCAGCTGGAATACATTGTTCAGAAGACCGAAAACTAAGTCGCACGTATTCATGTTCTTCCTGCAAGTATTCATCGTTGGTATCACGGATAACTTATTAGCTCGTTAATAACAAGTATAGCCTTCTCAACTTCAAGCATGAAATACTTGGAATCCGCAATGAAGTGTACCGCCATAAGAGCTAGAATAGTGGGAATTTTGAACGTCTTGGCGCGAGGTTCAATTATTCGAGCTCCTAGAGTAAGGTACTGTACTGGCCGCTAGTATTATCTCCCAAACACCTGTAATAACTGTAAGCCCCTTTCTTGTGTTCTGTCTGCCGTTTGAAAGGCTATTGCAAGTCAACCTCACTACCAAAGCCCCTTCCGCTTTGGACCTGTGTAAGGGCTCAGCCGCTGCCGAGTTCAAGTATAATAAGGCGTTCAAGAGCGATCGTTATAATGAAAAGCAGGGGCCTATACTCGAAATACCAGGACATACCGGTACAGTACCATATTAGGGGTGAAGTTTCTAAATCCTGACCACCAGCGAGACATCGGTATCAAACTCGAGAATGGGCGGAAATCACTGAAGGAAAATGCAAAAATACAGCATAGAAAAAGGAGAATTCAACCCAAAGGCTTATTGTTTTTCAGCTCTTTTTTTCCCTGCAACCTCCGCTGCGTTATTGTAATGGGCATCGAGGAGCTTTGGCGGCTAACATGTTCTAATGTGCTGGAACAGGAACACGAGCATGGCTCAAGACACTGACACCGACCACTAGCAACCCCGGCATAAATTACACAAAAGTTAAAACAAGGGTGCTTCACCTCTTAAGAGACAAAGCCGCACGGTACCAAGCCCTCGTTCTCACTGTGATGCCGAGGAAAATATCAAAAATCAGGCCCGGATTAAATCTATGTCTCCTAACCCTCCAACGGTATCTATGATTTTTCCGAGTGTATTATGAATATAATATGCTGAGCCCTGAGCAACGATCAGGGCTACGGAAGCTAGATCACGGTGAGGATGAGGTTCTAAGATAGAAACGTCACCCCTGCTACTGTATAATAAACAATAGCCCGCGATCCAAGACTCGACCACCTCCACAATCCGCTTAAAGCCCGCGGCGCATCCTAGCAACCTCTCATGTTGTAACGAACCGTACCTGCCAGTTCCAAAAGTGTCCGGAAATGTTGGTTCGGTTTAGGCTTCGGACTTCCGGAACCTCTGAGAATAGGCAAGTACCATTTGAGCACTACAAGGGATTATAACACCTTTAAGGCGATTAAGCTCACGTCTATTAGGAGAAACTGGGTGGAGAAAGTTTCGGATGCGAAGTGAACGGTCCGGAAGAAATGGCCGCCCCCCTGAGTGCGACGGGACGTCGCCCGCGGCGGTGGGTATCAATTTTTATGCTCCGGTGGGCACCCATGCCCGTACAGCTTTCCCGGATTGGGGCATAAGTTCAACTACTAAGCATAAGGTACGCTGCGCGCCCAAGCTTCTACGAGAATCCAACAGCATCTGTACTCAAAAATCCTGGCTTTTCAACACTGCAGAAGCCATAACTAGACAGTGCCCCGCAGCTATCCGAGGCGGTTCAGGAAGGAGTGGATGGGCGGCTTGGTTTCACAGGTGCAAAATTCTAGAGAGAGAACCTTTTTACGGCCTTCTTTGAACAACTGGTCGAATTGAACCAAGTTTTACCAAGTTTTAGGCGGGGACGCTGAAACAGGTCCCCAAAGGAACCAAGGATGGCTGCTGACTGTTGGCTGGGCGTCCCGAAACGTCAACGGTGACAGGTGCCCACCCCCATGGCCCCTTACCACTCCAGCCAGTACCAGGCACAGCTTCTTTTGGTATACAAGCACAACCAAAATTTTGACTACCAATCACTCGCACCTTACCCGAGCCGGTACTGTACAGTACGTAACAAGTACCCGACCCTCAGTGAAGAAGGCAGCCCCATATCCGTCGGCGGGAGCGGATGGGAGTCACACTGTCGATCAGATGCCGAATCCTTGCTTAGGAGTAGCCCTCCTTCTCCATTAAGGATCGTCGGGCTTCAGTTGGGAAGGGTCGCTTCTATAACCCTTTGTTCGTCTATCTTGCCCCTCACCATCTTGCCGGGGCTGGATCCGCGGCTGGCCTTTGTGGGTTTACCGCCTGGTGGAGTATCAACTACCTCCCGTAATACTCTGCCCATTACGAGAATAAAACACAATTGCGTCGTAAGCCCACCAGTACCCTATAACTAAGTAACTTGTACAGCCCAGAATACGTACATACGGAAAACCTCTCCTGCCAAGTTGCTTGGCTGCTTCAAGAACTGGAAAACTGTCCATCTACGTCTGAAGCGTTATGTTCGAATTCCTTGGCAAATCTAAAGGGAGAGGGGGATATCTTTGGACGTTTTTCTGCGTTTTTCTGTTTTCCTTCCGTCATTCTTCTTGTGCGGGTTTCCGTGGATTCCTTGGTTTCTTTGTCCATTTTCTCTTTCGTCTTTCCTTATATTTCGCTTCCCGAGACCGGCTGTGCCTTGGTCACCTGGTCTTTCCAATCGACAGCAGGCCCTAGTCTTTTTCAATTCTCTATTTCTGCCTCCACATCTCATTCGTTCAAATTCCAGCAGCCGGCCCTGCAATCCCACCAAATATGTATACACAACAATTGGTTTTCATTGCGGCAGTGCTCACCACTCCCCTCCCTTCCTCGGCGAATTGTATGTACGGGACGAGCCTGTTCCCCCGTGCTGAGGGTGCCGCCGTTGAGGTCTCGAATTTTGGATATGTAGGACTTCAGGGCCCTCTCAACTGGGCAGCACTCGCTGCAGAGAACTCTGCTTGCGCAACTTCGAAAGCGCAGTCACCTATAAATATCGATAGCACCATCCAGCTTGCGGCAGAAGCTCCCAAGGTTGTTATTCCAGATGTAGAAGCAGCAGAGTTTGAGAACTTGGGGACAACCGTGGAAGTCATTGTCAATGGGACAACAACTTTGGGCGGAGAAGACTTCAGCTTGAAGCAATTCCATTTCCATACTCCAAGTGAGCACAGAGTTGCTGAGGAGTATTTCCCATTGGAAATACATATGGTCCACGAAGCTGCAGGTAGGTATTTCCCTCTTGTTCCATTCTGATATATCACGGACCCTAACTTTTTTTCCTGGGAGAAACAGACGGATCCGGAGCAATGGCGGTTATAGCCTTGACCTTCCAACTTTCCGAGGATGGGAAGACCACTACAGAGCTCTTGACCGCGGTCACCGAGAATCTCGCCAAGATTGCCGCCCCCGGCACGTTAACTGAGACCGGTCCTCTAAAGTTCGCCGAAGTCATCAACCACGTCCAGACAACCCCTCTTTTCCAGTACACCGGGTCCTTGACCACCCCCCCTTGCGCCGAAGGGCTCACCTTCCTCGTTACCAAGAAGCCTCTCCCGCTTAGCGTTAAGACCTACAACGAAATCAAGGCCGTCGTCAAGTTCAACTCCAGATACACCCAGAACTCCCTCGGCCAAGGAAACCTTATCTCCGTCGGAGCAACTTCATTGGCCAGTGCCGGAGATGCCCCTGCAGGAAATGGAACTGTTGCTCCTGGAAACGTAACTGGGATAGCTAAACCAAAACCATCTGGTGGGGCCGCTACTGCTACTGGTGCGAAAGCAACCGCTACTTCCAAGTCTGCTAGTATGTATCCTTCCTCGTAGTCATATTCTCTCACTTGGAACCCCGATCTAAAATTTCCTAGCTGCCACCGGCGACGCCGAGGTTAAGGTAGAGGGCGAGCACCACTGCATCCTTGGCTCCTGTCGCGAAGTCGCCAAGGCCAAGCGTTTCCGCCTCCGCAAGTGAACCTATCGCATTTCTAGACTTAAATTAGCCAAGCAAAGAGATAGAGATGAGACGAGGTTTTTTCTTTCCTCCATTTTTGGAATGTAATTTATTTATCTTTCTTTCGCTCAATTCTATTTTTCATCCCATCACCACGATATACAAAGGAGCCGGTGTGCGGGCATGCCGACTTGAGTGCGTGCGCGCCGTAAAAACTGGACTCTACGCTGGGACGTTGAACCCGCCTCTCGTACTCGAGCAGTAAGATCGGTCCTATCTGCCTTCCCATCAGTCAGCCGGGGGGGGCGAAAGCATTTTTCCCACTGTTTCCCCTCCCCACAACCCAAAAGAGGGAATTCCACACATCTCAGCGTGAGGCCCCATTACCCTATTCTAGCTATTACGACATGCGGAACCGAGTGCATGGGTTGTGCCGTTCGGGCACAAACTCGCTCGAATATAACACGAACAAAAAAATAAGGTTTTTCCGTTCAGACAGTTATTCTGCGAGCACCATGGGGGGGAAGGTTTCAGCTATAATAAGGTTTTTTTTTTAATAAAAAAAAGTCTATCATACCGGCACAGCACCCGTACGGCAACTCCAGAAAAAATTGCCAAAGCGGAGAGCGAGAGCTAGTGCATTCAATGGCGTAACGTGACATGACACGACGGGTACGGGTACCCGTACTCGAGTACTTGTACTTGTACTCTCTCGGTTGTCTCAGGTTTCGCCCTGGGTCAAACGAAGTGGGTTTTATTCGGGTTGTGCCATGTTTGGCTTGGCGTGATGTGAGGCTAGCACTAGCCCCTCTGTGGGTTTAGTTACCGGTGTGACCCAGCGGGATAGGGCAGGGTAGCGCAGTTGTAATGTTTTTTAAAGCTTTCGGGTGTTGGCCGGTGCCGGAGACGGTAATGGCAGTCATGGGTGCTCACTCGGCGGCTGACGTGATGCCCCGAGACTATAATAGAGGGAAAATGTTTTGGGGACCCCCTCCCGGTTAGTTTCTTTCTTTCTTTCTTTCTTTCTTTCTTTTTTTTTTTCTTTTTTTTATAGGGACCCCACAAGTTGCGGTTTTGGGTTGTTGAGTATTGTATCATACCGGTTTGTCTTGATTTGGGTATCTGTCTTGTCTGAGTGCTGTTTGGTAGTGCGTGGCCCTATCGTATATACTCGAGTATGATACTTGAACGATCCGATATCTTCCTCTGGCTGCTAATCTCCGCTGTCGGGGACAAGGAACCTCTAGAAGGAATGGCCTTTACACGACGGGGTATGGCTTGAGAGAGCTGAAACTTGTGGATCCCATTCATTGGTGTTTTGTAATATCGTCGACTTACTCTGGTGGGCCTATGGCAGTTTTCTGTTGGTTATCTGATAACATAATGGATTCTCAGAATGAAAACTCTAATAGCAGGATTCCGCTCCGCACTGCAAATAATCATTAGGTCTTCACGCCAAGAGAAAGATCGGCCCATGGACCCTTCAGGTTCTGCTCCTGCGTTTCAAAACTACTGGAGAACCGGGTAGAGTTAGGATAAGAAGCTGGATTAACCTAAAGTCACACAGGATATTGGAGGGGAGGAGGGGGGGGGAGTGGATCGTTAGCTGAATGGACAATACCTGTAGGGAGGTTGAGGTTTAGTTGGGTTGGGCTAACTATTCTCGGTTGTTCCCTCTCAATTGCCACAATATCCCGGTACAAAAGTTAACTGAGTTTTAGTTCACACGATAAAAAAGTGTTTCCTACAATTACCACTCATCCCTACCTAACTAACCCATGCGATTTCTCTTGCAACATGATGCGCACTAAGGAGCGGAATCCCGTTGATAAGTACCGGTATGAGCGTCTCGAAATTGCTACGAAGATCGCGGGCGAGAAGAGCAGGGAGCGGGGGTTCGACCTTTTCCCATGGAGTATGGATCGGCGAATGAATCCCGAAAAGAGCGGAATAAGCTGACTGGGGATCTCACTAGGACGTCGAAACCTCCTCCCCCNGTTTGTTGGAGCTGAAGTGAGGAAAATGGAGGAGAAGAAGACTGAAGGTTGGTTGTGGAAGGCTCCGGTAGAGGAAGACGAGCAAGTCGGTTGCATCCCCCAATAAAACCCTCTCGTTTACTTCTTTTCATTTGTCAGACGAAGGACCAAAAGCCAATTTCTTCCTCCGTGTCCCCCCCACCTCCTCCTCAACCCAAAATGTGTAATCCCGGAACCTCCCGGAAGGATCCCCAATTTATTAGTTTTTAACGGCACGGCGGGTATATGGAGATTTTCCGCACGATATATTTTCCCTGGAGCGTTACCATATCATATAACGCGACGGATAGACACTTTGCCCTGGGATACTGCTGTAGCAACTATAAAAAGGCCTCGCAAACACCGTCCAGTACAGGAGCATTCATTCCACCTCCTCTATTTGTATACTCAACGACCAATCTCCAAAAATCACGGTATGTAGCATCGCCAATCCCCTTCCCGAGACCCACACTCCCCTTTCCCCTTACCACTACGTCTCCATGCCCCTCCTCTTCTCGGGACAGCCTCCAGTATATCTCCCACACATATCCTCTTTCCGGACACAGACGTTACAGATGGAATCAACATCGAAGACCCGAACTCCCCCGGACCCACTCCTCCACCTTGCAACACGCCCCGCGAGCGCGGGATGTATGTGTTCATGTGGTATTTCGTGGCGTGTTCACACGGCCGGAAGTGTATTCTATGGTACATATTCCATGTGAGGACTATGGGGGGAACCTGGATTACAATGTGATCACAAAATATCACCCGTATCTCATCGGTGGCACACAGGTTGGATGCAGGGCGGGTATCATACTTGTATAGAGTATCATACTGGTGGAAGGTAATTTCGCGCGGTGCTGCAATCTTTCAGAGATAAATCTCCTCCGACCGACAACGCTTATCATACCTGCCCAACTCTGCTCAATACCCGCTCATCAAATGTGGTGTTTGGGCGAAACGCAGCCCAGTATCCACAGTTGGGGGCTTCCCTAGATCACTCGTCACCATTGCTCACTTAGATATGCACGAGCTTAAGCACCTCGCATCGTACAGTGTACTAGTACTCCCGCTTCGTCCGGGGCCCGCGGCCGCAGCCCCAACTGTACCTCGAGGGTGCTCTGTGCGACAGTACTCGGATGGGTAGGGTACTGTACTCGCACAAGTAAGCACCCGACCTGGCTTGGTCAGCATCCAAAAAATCAAACATCCTCGTGCCAATAATCCCGGTCCAATTTAATCTCGGTTTGTGTACGGATCAAGGCAAGTGTGACTCTACTCGAGCACTTGTGCGATGGGTCGGGCATGAAAACGAGGGGTTTTCGCTTCCCGAATAGATAGTGAATATATGGCTGTATTCTGGCTTTATCTGGTTCAGGTTTGCTCAACAACCTACCTGCATTCGCCTATGACTATCGAGCTATGTAGCAGCCCTAATGGAGAGAGTGGGAACGAATAAAAGAACAAAAAAACACGAAATAATTCAAGCCAAGTATGTTTACCCTCCCCAGCCGATCCTACCAAACCAACAAACCAGCCCATCCTGTCCGATAATAATACCCAATAATGAAAGAAGAAAGAAAAGTAGACAAGGAAAAAGGGAGCCAGAGAGACGTTAGAAAAAAGGGATGTAAAGGAAAGTGAGAATGGATTATTGTTTAACCTCGGAGTCCCCTCAACTCGCCCCTTTCACATCCCAGGAGTCTTTCACCTTCCTCAGAGATACCCTCCTCTCCTCGAGTAGTTTCAACACCTCTGAATCCGCCAAGTTCCTCATCCTCATCACACCATCCCTCACCACCAGCAACCTCCCTCTCCCATCGGCTGACCTCACGGTCCTCCTGTGCGAGCGAGCAAGGAGCACAAAAGAAGTGTCTCCAGAAATCATCAACACATCCACCAGCACTATCCATACTCTCAAACATCCTCGTCCTACCGGGCTCGCCCGAAGTGGACACCGGTGAGACAGTACCCTTTGGCAACGAGTGATCGATATTAAGCCTATTGCGGATATCACCACGCTGCATGAATCCAAAGATGAACTCGGCACCAGGGAAACAAGACATTACTAGGCAGTAGCCCAAGCAAGGCGTCGAGAGGACTGGTGCTGGGGTATTAGGGGCGTGGAGACGATGGCGGGTTTGCGCATATGAAACACAAGGACAGCAAAGGGCCTTGGCACCTGAAGAAGAAATTTTGTTTTAGCTTCGTTTAACTCGTTTGGGCAAATGAGGCTGGCGTTAGTGGTGGGGGCTTTCTCGGGGGCTTACCGGATGCAGGATCAACAAAGCAATCGAAGATTCCCGTCATCCACCCTTTCTTGCGAGGGGTGTACGGCTCTGGAGTAGTTGCAGTGTAGGACATCGTCGGTTGGTCAGTGAAGACGTTTCCATCGCCATAGACGGGCGCTGAGTTGGAGGAGGTAGCGTCAGTGTATGAAGGTGGGTCCGAAACTACGGGAGCCGCCTTAGTGTCGGTAGGGTTCCTGTTGACAGACATGATCGTTTGTTGGTTTGTTTTTTTTGTTTGTAGAGGTTCCTGGGAGTTTGTTGGAGCTGAAGTGAGGAAAATGGAGGAGAAGAAGACTGAAGGTTGGTTGTGGAAGGCTCCGGTAGAGGAAGACGAGCAAGTCGGTTGCATTACTCGAGTACATTTAGGTAGGCTCAGCCCCTATCAGGGTTAGGGTATTACAAGTACTGGTTCATGGGACAGCCTCTCCGGTGTTTGAGGTTGCGCCGTGCCGCGGCCTTGGGCACATCACAGAAAGTTCTGCATTTGGACATTTGGCCCTTATGCGACTTGAACCGAAGGCGCTTCATGAGAGCTTTCTATTCTTTCTTGAAGCATTCATAATGAATCCCTCGAGTCACCGTTGAATGCTCTCCGTGTTCGGGTGGAATATCACCCGAGGACCCCGGTCACCACACCCTTGGCAGTCCAACCCCCCAACCTATGATACTTAAACCTGCTATAAAAACAGCTCATTGGGCTGTGTGCGAGTACTCGGACAGTAAACCCCCCACTTGCATCGCTCGAGTACGAGATAGACGCATTCAGCCCCGGTATCTCGAAGGAGCTTTTTCGGGTGCCGAGATTCGAGTGGTTCTGCCGGGTTTGTATGCAAAAAAATACATCACAAGCCGTCCTTCAGCTCGAAGGACTTGGATGAAGGATTTTCAACTGCGGGGCTGAATGCCTCCATTCAAGCACCATTATGGCATTCCCCCGGCGCACTCCCGGTAGCATGATGGCCCACTTGTGCACCGCTGATACGGCGCCAGGTACCAGGGGCAGAAGCGGTGTAACTGGTCATGCTTTCGCCACGGGTAACTTAAGCTTCGGAAAAGCGCTCATGCGCCACGGCTCTGGGTAGATCCCAGCATATCGGGATACAACCGACACCCTATCCCGAGACTTCTGATACGATTTTACCCTACACTTTGATTGTCCTCAAAATCCACCCCTCCCTGCTGTATCTTCTGTGATTTTGTTCGGGATATCAAGCTTACTGGATTCCAGTATTCGACCTCCAATACCGCCATACAAGTCCCTGCCGGCAATATCGCCAACAGAGAGTAATCTTCAATTTGAGGAGGGGTACGGATTCGATGGCTTCTTTCGAGTTCCAACACTGACTTGCCGCGCTCGGGAGGAAAACAAGACAAGAACCCTGGCTTTTGAGGACAGTATGTGGCGGGGATTCTCGACCTTTCTTTCGCTCCTGCCAACCTCTAGGAAAATGGGCGGATTGCGGGGTGCCTTTCCCAACTATAGGGTAGCTCAGCTGATTCTTCGTAGCAAAATTTCGGGTGGACACCCGGGCATCTATCCAGTGTTCGAAGGGAAGCTCTAATTTCTGGAGGCTAGTTGCCCAAATCGATACTGGTCAGGAATCACGCCAGTCACGGGCGGCGACTTGCGCATGGGAGGGTCACCTATGGATCCGGTTGAGATATCCTTCTCCTCACTTGTTAACACTCGATTATCCAGAGGATGAGTTCTGCAATCTTGATTAGCCTATGAGTAACCCTCAGCTTCACCTTCGCTGCTCTGGCTCCTACTCCGGAGAACGATCTAATATCGGCGACCTACACAACCTAACACGGACCCTTCAGCAAGCTGTGATACAAGACCGCTTAAGGCACGATCCCGGCGAGGGGGATTTTGCTGCACCAGCAACTGCTGATCAATGGCCGGCATCACTATCACCGGACGGGCCCAGAAGGACTCTTCCGCGGGAGGTTAGCAATTACCTTGCCGACGCGAGCCTCCCTCTCCCGGGGAGAAGTGCTGCCCCGGGTCAGTACGCCGACGGGCAATAGATTTGCGGACATCTCGCTGGAGGCTCAAGGGCTGGGTGAGGAGGTATGTGGTAGATACAGTGTAAAGCCCGCCGTGACCTCATCCCTAGAAACCTCCCCTCCAAGATCGTTCTCTTGGGAGACCCGTATCATACAATGACGACCGCTTCCTGGGAACCCTGAATAAGAATTGCAAAGGGAGGTATCATATGATAGCGCAGCCTACGTCAACGCTAGGGTTTAGGTATTTGAAGGATTGGGCGACGAGATGGGTACATATCATAATCAATAAAATACAGTCTCATATCATATACTCAGTAGAAAAGGAGGGGGTGGGAGAAGGGGGGGGGGTGTTGAGCAGAAAAGTTGAGAGAGCAACTTTTCTTTCCTTTCTCATCCTTTCTTTTTTTATATTTTTGGAATGTATTAGCACCCAATTAAATATGTGAAACCTTCCCATAGATGTATTTCCTCGTTTAGGTCGTGGCCCTAGAGTGGTAATGAGAGTCCGAGTGATCATTTGTGATTGGTCTTGAGCTCTACCGTACCGTTTTCACAATACTAAAGAGGTTGGTATCATGTCTTCGGTAGCAATCGCTATTCCCTTTGGTCGAACGGGATTGAGATGAACTATGCTACTGTTTAAAACTTGCTCAGGTCCTGTTGCCCTGGTGAAATATTAAAGCTACCGGATCATCCTCCCATCTTTGACTCCGGGTCGTTCTTATATGACGTTCGAATCTTCATTGGTTCCTTGATGCTAAGGCGCTACCGTACGGCCTAAACTGAATTTCGTGTTTTGCCATTTTATGCTTGCTTTTTTATAGATTACGGATATAATAGGAATCTAGGAGGGGATATGGGGTTGGATAAGCTATCTTACTATCATCGATGGTGCGTTCAAGATTGGTGTGTGCCGAGTTTCACTGGTCTCGTCCGGCTTCTGAGATAATGTGTTTCCCTTCCATCACCGCTCTAGTTTACTAAATTATGTATGATAGAGAGCAACCATCGACCCAACACACATTGCGTTAAACACTCACTACCACAACCAATACATGATGCTCAAAACCCCCATCCTGCTGCTGGACCTCTTCATTCCCACTTCCCCAATTGCGCCTATCCACCACTACCTCTCCCTTCCCACTTTTTAACTAGGGGTACCCCGGTTCGAGGTCGTCCGTCTGCCGAATAGAGTTGTAATAGCAGGCGTCAAAAAACTGATCGCCGTATAGGCGCCGGCTCGAGAGGTTCGAGCGTGGGTGATTGCATATTATGGCTTACTCCTTGCTATCATGGTTTACCTAGCACTACCGGAAGAAAAAGTGTGGCCGAGGGGAGGGGACTGTTTCTAGCGGTAGAACAGAGGTGGATGATGTGTCCTTAAGGATTGAAAGTTCAGATACGTCAAGCAGGTTTCCGCAGGGCACCGCACGGGATGCTTTTGGAAATGGTGGGGTCGGCGCCGGGATGCTCTTGCAGGGTAAAGTGAACTAGTCGGACGAGTGATAAGTCCTAGGTAGCAGCCCATTATTCGAAACCAACATCGTAACCCGATGAAACCGGCGACGCCATCTAGTGCGTGGCATAGCTCATCGACCCTTAGAATGGAGCGTTCCGAATGAGAGACCCACACCGACCCAATGCATAGGTTCCCCTGTGCCTCGTGTAAATTTTCATATCTAAAGGCTGTTTTCTCGTCCACGAGTGCAAATGCTTGGCATGAAGAACCCGAACACGGGGGGAAAAATTTGTATGGAAAACTGTCTGTGCACAGCTGAGTGCCCATACTAAATCCAGACTCAAATTTTCGGGTTCTTAATTCTGGATACTTCTATAAGGCAAGAAATCCATGAATATCACCGGATACTTGTACTGTACTTGAGTAATTGCTCTCCCAGGATTGTATCCATGCTCAGAGGAGACCCGATGTATTTAAGCCAATCGAGGCTGATGGGAGGGTAGTACGAATCCTATGGCCCCATCTATGATCGCGCGAGCAAAGGGAGTGTGGGGGACGCAGGCCTTTCCGATCATGTGGTAAAGTCTTCCACACCGCTGGTGAATTTAGCCCGTTTTGTACTCGTCCCCGGCCATAAGGACCCGAAAACAGGAATTAAAGAAATATATGGTGAAACGTTTGTGCGTATGAGCCTGTGCAAACATACTCGTGCCTCTCTGTTTTTGGGCAGCGAGTTTGCGATACGCACAACTTTTTTGCCATATATTTTGCGGGTCCCTATTTTCGGATACTTCTTGCCTAGGACGAGCACCCTGGCCGTGAACCCCATGTCTTTCGTTAATGTCATATGGTCCAGGATGGCATTATGGACAGCATTTCGCCTCTCGGATTTGCCCTCCTGTGAGGGCCGCTCGCTGCGGGTAACCGCGTCAACCTGGGAATGCGATACCAGGAGCACAGTTCCTAATAGCCTGTGCATGGGCTCCTGAGATGCCTGTTGCAGGTTAGTCTTGTGATAAGCTCTGTGGAAGGAGATATGGGCGAGGTGTCCTTGCATCATGCGACGGAAAAGTTGTTTTCCCAACCCGATACAGTTGATATGCAGGAATTCCGTAAGAATCGCAATATAGCAGTGCCAGAGGCCCGGAAGGGCGAACGAGAGCCCGACAAAACGGGATTTTTGGTATCAAAGGGAAATCGAAGCTCTAACTAAACTGTTAGGGCTTCTCATCAAGGACTAAGAACCAATTGGGGAAAATTGTTGCGGGGGTTTTGCACACTTACTGGCACCCTCCAAGGTTTTCCACACCACATTTAATCGTATCTCGGGCTGGGGATCGTCCGAATCATAGCTGTAGGCATTCAATTTGTCAGTTTGGAACATATAATCTAGAAGGAATCAAGACGCACACGATACCTTGATTAAAAAAAAACATCTTCCGACAGGTGAATAGGCGGCCCCCCAGCCCACACGGAAAGCTGGACCGAAATGGGAAACTTTGGGTAGTTCCCCTGGTGAATTCTGGTAACAGCATCGATCGCTGTTGGCTTCTCTATCCAAAATCCACCAGCCAGCATTCGTTCGGGTGGCCTGGCAGGCTGTTTAGCAGAAAAGCTCGCTTGGTTCGAGCAGCGAGAAGATGGACGATACCGGCGCTCGGAAAGATGGTGGGGATAAGGGGCTCTTTTGTACCGATCAGTTACGGGACCTAAGGAGGGGCAATAGGAAGGCTCGCCGGCGATCTTTGGCCGGAAATGATTGGACCGGGCCCTCTGAGTGAGGGATAAAAGGAAGTGCCGGTATCACATTAGCAAGGCAGCGGTTGATTCAAGGAGGACCAACAAATCCCGCCCACAGAGAGACGGGGGGTAACAGGGCGTAGCATGACAACTTCACGTTTGTTATTCGCAAACGAAGCGCAAGTATCATATTTCCCTACCAAGGGGACGCCACCCCAATACCGCGGCGACTACGAGGAAACAACCTGCACTGAGATCAAGTTGTCTTCGCCCTTTACGGGCTACGACAGATGGTAAATTTACGTGAAAATCGGCACATCGAGCATCATGCCGGTACGACATTTTACCCCTATCGATCGTTTCAAGCAAAATAAATAGCACCAACTCTTGCTGGTATTCTTCGAGTAGAGAGGAGTATTGTGAGTATCATATCGAATTCACGGGCGTCACAGATGCACGTTAGCGTGTGATCAAAGCCAGGGGCTCCGCTGCATGATAACGGTAGCGGTACTCGAGTATACGAGATTTTGCGGTATCTGGTCATATTCTATCCGTCCTCTGCAATCTGTGATATTCCCGTCTCATCGGATGAATTAGGCATGTTGATTAAACCAACCCAATCAAAAAAGCTGTGAGAACCCTACCGGTACGGTGCAGCACTGGACTGCCCAAGATAAGCTCCCGAAAACGGGTCGAATACCGGTACTGTGGATGCAGATGATTCTTGATCCCAGGGTTTCAAATCCAGCGCCTCAACACCCGGCCCGCCTAGATCAGTGAAGTGTGCATACATTCATTGAATCAAAGGTTAGCATCATCACTCAGTCCTGCGGGGGGAGGGGTTGGTACAGTACATATTATATTAGTAAGCATGTCTCTCTGCTTTGGGGTATTTGTGCTTTTATATGCAATCTCTGATGCACAGCATATTTTTCTGGAGCGGGATTAGTGATCTGTGCAATTTCTCAAGGACGCTGCTTGCTCAGTTTGCATCACTTGGCGGGCTCGCTGCACCCCTGTTACTGCCCTGATCACATGATGACGATATCGATCTCTTGCACAATCACTTTGGGAGGCCCTGTTTGGCGGGTCAGGATTCTCGAGTTAACTGTGGATACCGCATCAAAAAAAAAAAAATGAAGAGAACCACGGCGCGGCTAGGGCTCGCTGATATATGGCAGTTCTCAATCAAACTCTCTCCCCCTAAACCTAAACAGGAACATGACAAGTTATACACCGACACCCTGGCAACCTTGTCACTAATAGAGCAGAATATCAGAAAATGCCCCCCCCTGTACAGTAGGAAATCCCAGTTTCGTTACAGTTACAGTGAAGACTGTTCCCACCACGAATTTGTTCGCATGACAGGTGGCATACCGGTATGGCCGGGCAAACCTTGAACAGGAGCACTTTCCAGTCAGAATAATGCCTGACTCTAAACAGTTAAGGCTCCTCAACAACAGTCTGTATTTTAACCCCCTCTCTTGCTTCCAATTGACAATAGGCTGCGGAATCTGAAAATAGAAAGAGATTTTAGATAAATTGACCTTTAGATATACTACAGAGAGGTAAAGTTTGGGTGGTATGCAAACAAATTTTACATACAAGATATTTGCTGTTACAAATTGCAGGCATATAAAACTTGACCGCATGGATAGAGAATTTGTGTGGCAAATTGCCTGTGGGTGACTATTTATACAAAATTTAGACTCAAATATCTAGGTTCTCTATATCTGTAACTTGTAAAACTGGCAAAAGATGGTATAAGTATATTATAAAACTTAAATTAACTGGTAGCTAATCAGATTAGGACAGACTTATTACATATTGCTAAACAAATAGATATCATTAGTACTTCAGTTTAAGACTTCTCCCACCATACTTGTATGTAGAGTATGAGCACTGCCTCAGAAGACTGCAACTGAAACTTAGCAGAATAATGACAAAGTAGTACAATGTGGTATCATGGCCACCTGATCAGAGTATAATAGCATTGGGTTTTTGGTTGCACATACCAGAGTGTGTGTTGTGTAGTTGCTTAGAAGTTGGATAGGTTACTTAGCTGAGGTTTTGTATAATAGAACTGGATAGAAACTGGTAGGGGATTGTGGCTCTGCATGAGGAAGGGATTAGGGGAATTTGGATTTGTCAGGGGGGGATTTTCTTTTGTTATATAAAGAGATATGCCCCTTAGTATATAGTTTACTTTTCTTACACACTCTAGTAATTTCCTGCCTATACCTGTATTTAGAAATTACCTCTTTTTTTCTGCTTTACATCACTAGAATCTATTAACTCTGACCCTAAATCCTGGAACCCTGTCCCTGACCCTCCTGAGCCTTGATACAAATATGTTTTATTTATATACCAGTACCTGTCCCTTGTCCTGTCTACTGTAGTATACCTTGGACTGTTTGTCCTTAACTCTACATGGACTCTACCCATTACAGATAACTGAACTCACTAGCTGGCTTTTTTTCTGGGAAAATCCTATACAACTCAAAGCTTCTCCAAATACCTGGAACTCAAGGTGGTTATCAATCTTGTCCTCATTGTAGTTATCTGTATTGTTCAATATTCTTGTAAGTAATACTACAAAATGTAAAACTCTCTACTGACTAGTACTCTTCTTTATAGGTACTAATATCTTTGGTTGTCAATTTACAGGCTATCTCTACCCTGGTTCATACTGCCTTGCTAGCCAAGTGCTCTGACTCCTAATGTATATTAAGCTCCAATCAACAATGTCTCTAATGATGAGGCTGACTTGATTCTCAGTAGGTACTTGAGTGAGGTAATTGTAGAGTAAATAATAGTAGAGGTAGGAAAATACAAAGATGATAGTGTAAAGAGCTTATCCTCCTGGGCCCTCTTAGACCTTTTTATACTTGCTCTTCCCACAACCCTAACCCTGTTACTCACTCTTCTGAGTTGTCTGTAACATAATATATAACTTGCTACTACAGTTATGTAAAATCTATCAGCTGACTCCTATGAGTTACTGTACTATTTGGCTTACTTCATATAACAACTCACATGTACTATGATAACTGCATCACATGTGTGCAACCTATGATCTATAATCTAACCCATGTGCGAAAGTCATATCATCATATAACTCACAACTGTAAGTCACCAAATATACTGGCATCAACCAATCCAAACTTACTCAAGCTTAATAATACATAATTCTCAATTATATGGAAATCCCATGACTCTAATATGAGTCATGGTCCAAAACTTTACATATCCATAAATCTGTACCTAGAGTTATGTGAAATCTATTCTTGTTTAGTTATTATTTGTGACACATGGTATGAAACTTAATATATCTATGACTTTGAACCCAGAATCATGTAAAACCTATCCTTGCTTAGTCATTATTTGTGACATATATTCACTATTAATTCTCACCATATCTTAGTTACTCTTACTCCACAGTATTCCTTAGTCTGTCATTAGATATATTCTATTACTTGTTTCACTCTTACCAAAATGTTCACTTTTTGATCTTGAACTGCTTTTTCATACACTACTTAATAAATAAATAAAAAATATAAGACCTCTTCTCCTTTCAAGAAGCTTTGTTACCTACGTTTTTTCTTGCTCATATAGTTGACTACTAGTTCAAAACTAGTTCAAAACCGCGTTTGCCTTGCTTTGAGGACCCGGTTTGTATCGCTTTGCACTATATGACACCCGTATGATACCATCGCGGCCCATTACGGTAAGCTCTAAAGACTCGGTTCGGCAGCAGCGGCCTATTGACCGCAACGCCTCGCGGAGGCGCGGGCAGAAGCGCCAGCGAAACAATTTTTCAGTTAGCTTTGAGGATATTTTTCCGGAGATTCTCCTGGTTCCCTTGGGCCCGTTAGACATCTATTGGATCCTAATAAGGTCTCCCTTGTTCTCGAGAAATGGCTCAATTGGCGCGGGCAGCCCAGCAGTAGCAGCAGCAAGGTACAGTACCGGCAGTAGAACACGTCCAGAGGTTGTGCGAGGAATAGGGGAATATAGATGAGTGACAGGCACATTTCCTGATCCATATATTTAGTCCCGGGGATCGTATCATACGAGTGCCGGAATATAAAATCATGCTCCGAGCCACGAAAGATCTCCGAAGGGTATGGTTTGTTCACAGAATATGCACGTCATGTGGAAGGACCGGGGGTTGGTGGATGAGAGATTTTCCGAGACGCCGTGCCTATTCCGGACGCGGTATCAGGCCGCACCTTTGGACTAGCACTCGGGGGTACCATATCATATACCAAGAAAGGTCTTGGTGCTGTACCAGTAATTACGAGCACTGTGCCGTTTTCAAAACAGGTTTCTTTTCTTTTTTTTTTTTTAAGAAGAAGAGGAAGGAGAAAAAGAAAAACAAACTTTTTTTCACAGAAAAATTTATTCATTGCGGAATGCATCGGTACCCGCAAACCGAAGGACAGGGAGAAAAGTGGCCAATAGTAGGTATCATAGAGCCATCTCTGCCATCTCGGGCGTCTCGGATGTGCCCTTAGGCGGCGTAAATCCTTTGAGATGGACTCCCAAGAAGGGCGCGGCAAGGTGATCCTTGTCCGTCTCCTTGTCCTCAATCGCCTCGTGCTCTTTTCTGCCTTTCCACACCTGCACATACGCACACACTCCCACTCACACAATCCACTGTATCAACCATACCTTACTCAAGCACCAGCATCCGCATCATATCCATATTTCATCGACACTCACTTGTGCTCTCTATCGAATTAAGGCGACTGCAGTTCGTTGATTCCAGGATCCAGTTACCGGTATTACTTTCCCCCATTCTTCCGCTGCCCGCGTCCGTGCCGGCGTCGCCCGGTTCCAGCCATCAAGTGTCGCCCGCTTTTCGAAACCCCCGGGCCTTCTCGCCGTCTTTACGCCGACTTCACGCCGACTTCATTGAAGACCCGTTCCCTCTGCTCTGGAAAGTAGTCCAGATCAGAGAATAAATAATTCCCTCGCACTGGCACAAGCAAGTGGTAAACATCCCCACAATTATCCTTCTGCCCGTCCCCCCCTTTTTTTGTGGCCCCCCCGTCTTCGAGTACCCTCATAGAGAAATCACTTCTATCTGCACCTCATACCGCAAATTGGGTTATGCGCTTGTCCGCTAGGCTCGCCACTACAATGATACCAGCTACGGTACTCATCTTCTCTACCTCCCCCCCACCCCGCCTCGCCATCGAGGCTGCCTAGGCTGTTCCTTCCATGTCCCCCCCTCCTCCGTCTAGCCCCATTCCGCCCCTCCACACTTGCATCGTTCCTCGAATCAACTCCCTAAAAGTAAAAATAATAATAATAATGATTGAATCAATAAACAAGTTAACTTTTTTTACCCCTCACCCTCCCACCACTCATCGTCCCGACCATCACCCCTCCCCATCCCATCCTTTAAACCTTCTGCAAAGGTGAAGTCCTCAGCCTCGACTCTCTCCTCCTTCGTCTCAACTCTTCGTACTTTGTCCCTCGCCGTTGCCTTCAGTGCTGCCTTTCTGCAATTCTTCATCAATCCCTTCATACCGACACCGACTCCCCCAAATTTGAAGGGTAGTCCGACAAGCGCGACAAGGTTGGTGACTAGTGATATATTCGGGTGTCAGAGTACAAGTGCTGCGGAGAAATTTGTACCGAACAACGCGGTTTGCTCCCGACCTGGTCATCAGGAAATCTTTTTCTTGAGGGAGCGTTCGTTGTTGCCGAGGTCTGAGGGAGAGACCCTTGACGTTGTGTCGCCGAAGAAGCCATCCGGGAAGGAAGCCTCTGAAATTGAGCCTGCTTCAGCTGTCACCCAGAAGCCACACGCAGCCTCTCGGCAACCTGACGAGATTTCTCCCGACTCTTTGACTTTATCTGAGGGTATTTCCTTGTCTGAGTACACTTCCAAAATCACTGCACAAGAAACTTTAGACATGTCGCTTGTGGGGGAGGCTACGAAAATTGCCGAGGAGCTGGAGTACTCCCCTGAGCAGGTTCGTAGGGGCGTGAAGGAGTTTTTGAGGTTGACAGGTGAGTTGATTGTTACTGTCTGATCTGACCTTTTTTTCCCTCTCTTTTTTCTTTGCCCGCGTTTGCTAAAGGTAGGATAGATGATGGGTTACAGAACGATGGAAGGGATATGACAATGATCCCAACGTATGTTACTAGTGTTCCCAATGGAACCGAGAAGGTAAAAATTTCTCCCAGACTCGGTGTTTGGATCCAATCAGGTGCTCGATGTTCGGATGGCGCCTCGTCTCATGTACTCGGATATGAGAAGGGATTGCATTATTGGCTGGTTCCCGCCCGAGTGCGGTTTGCAATTGGGCTGGCGTGTGCATCAAAATTTTACGACGCTGTTTGATCTGATCAGGTATCTAACTGGGTACAGGGAGTCTATCTTGCCGTCGATCTTGGTGGTACCAACTTTCGTGTTTGTTCGGTGGTCTTGAACGGAGATACCACCTTTACTCTCACTCAGTCAAAGGTTGCTATCCCAAAAGCCTTGATGGTGTCCGATTCCCATTCGCTCTTCTCGTTCCTTGCCAAGCAGGTAGCCGATTTTGTCGGAATACATCATTCGGATCACTTCTCCGAGGACCCAGAGCACCACTTACACCTCGGATTCACTTTCTCCTTTCCTGTTGACCAGAGAGCCATTAACAAGGGCTATCTCATTCGGTGGACTAAAGGCTTTGATATCCCCGACGCAATAGGCAAGGATGTCTGTGCGCTGCTCCAGAAGGAAATTGATGCTCTAGGCCTCCCTGTTAAGGTTGCTGCCCTGGTCAATGACACTGTTGGAACCCTTATGGCTAGATCCTACACTTCCCCAGGGAAAACCGGTACACTGCTTGGTGCCATATTCGGAACTGGAACCAACGGGGCCTATGTAGAGAAGTTGGATCGTATAACGAAGATGACTTCTGCATCTGCTAATGATGTTGGCGAATACGACACTTCAACAGGCGAGATGGTTGTCAACACTGAATGGGGAAGCTTTGATAATGCTTTAAATGTTCTCCCAGACTCGCTTTACGACAGAATGCTTGACCAGAATTCCGTCAACCCTGGTATCCAAATGTTCGAGAAGCGTGTCAGCGGAATGTTCCTTGGAGAGATTCTGCGAAATGCAATTCTTTCAATGAAGGAGGATACACGATTGTTTGCTACCTCTACAATTGCGGAAGATTCTGTTCTCAATACCCCTTGGAGCATAGATACCTCTTTGCTATCTTACATAGAAGCGGACTTGACCGAAGATTACTCTGTCACTAAGGAACAATTGCAGAAAGACCTGGGAATTTCTGCGTCCACCATTTCCAATGACGAAGCCCAGGCGGTTAAAATTCTTGTTCACGCAATCGGTAAACGATCAGCCCGTCTATCCGCAGTGCCAATTGCGGCAATCGTTATCGCGACAGGCAAACTCTCACCGCCTGCCGAGACTCCGACTGACGGTCTTAACTTGAAGGACCTGTCATTTATGGAACAGGGCATTGAGATATTGAGGAGAGCAATTGGGGGGAGATCACCGGCTGCTCCACCGGACGATGCACCACCACCAAATATCCAGGATGAGGAGCCTATTGATATAGGCGTTGATGGAAGTGTTGTGGAGTTCTATCCCGGGTTTGAAAAGTATGTTAGGGAGGCCTTGAGAGATGTTCCCGAACTTGGTGAGAAAGGCGAGAAGCGGATTAGAATGGGGGTTGCCAAGGACGGTAGTGGGGTTGGGGCTGCCTTGATTGCGTTGGTGGCGAAGATGCAATATTCACAGTGATCTGAAGAAAGTATTTCTTGTTATTTCCTTGCCTCTTTTCATGACTTTTTCACTTTCTCCTTTATCTAGTTGTATAGCGGGGTGTGTACTATTGGGTTTCTCACCTCTGTTGGATTCACACCGTTTCAATTGGCTCCCCTGTTGTTTACTACAATTGCGTGTAAGTCGGGCCACGAGTTACCGACTCTTTTTCTTTTCCTCTTTCTCAACTGTTTCAAAATATGTAAGTTTTGTGTACGGTTATGTTGAATATGTGGGATCTTGTTATCATTTGAACATGTCTGTCTCTATCTGAGCATTGGTCCTCGATGTGCAACTCCGACAACCTGAATAAGCACCACAGTCATGGTATTTTCTGGTTCCGCCAACTGACCACCCAGCGTAGGTTATGGAGCTATAGTATCATAGCTTCTAGAGGCCTATATTGACTTGGGGCGTCGTGGGGTACGGGCCTGACGCTGGTGGCTTATAAACCACGAGTATGACACCACGACCCCTAAAAGACTCTTCGTGGAACCGAGCTGGCACGGGCTATGATACCATGATAACCGAAGTTCGAGTACCCCAAATCCCCCTCTGCATTCGACTGCCCTACCAATTCGAGCTATTTATCTCAAGAGTGCGGGAAACCATAAATATGATATAACAACCCCCGCGATACTCCACCTGTAATATTCACTCGTGGCCGGTTCAACCATAATTAATCGCACATACCGAACCGGCTCCTATGGAACTGTATCAATTCCCCGGATTGCCTTGCACAGGTCCCCCTGAGGCCCATGAAGCACGTTTACTTTCGAATTCAATTCCACCCAATATAGCGTTCCCCAATGGGCCTTGATAGTTGGCTCTGGGGGCTCTGGGGTGCTTGTACAGCTGATGTCCGCCTGTCTAAAGACATTAGTATCGAAGGTCACTCGAGAAAGGTGTTGCATGCAGTATCATATCACTAGATTATATCCAAGTATATCCAGCATGAGGCCTTTTGACTTCTGCTGTAAGTCATGAGTATAGTCTAAAGTAGACCATATAAGATGGGTTGTTCAAGGTACAGTATGTCAAATACAGAATCATTTTTTTATTGATATAATAGGTCAAGTCTCTACAGACATAATCTATAAAATCAAATTTCCCTCCAATGCAAAGCATACAACCAATTTCTAAGCCCCTTTAAGTAAAGCATCTAAAGCAGTATATTTATATACAGTAAATACTTCCTTCCTCAAAATAATTTGGTAGTTATTATTTCTCTTCTCCTACCACTTTACAACAAAGTAGAAATGATTGTCACTTTTCTTAATGCTATAATATTTAAGATTACCAATCTCTGTATCCCCTTTCACCACAGTCTAAATCCTAGTCTCCAACAAGTAGTCATTAGTAATTTTTAAAAGTACTGATTGTATACTAGTAGAGTATTCAAATTTTTCTAGTAGTTTTGCCTGATAAACTATGTATTCTATTATTAAAAATTAGTATTAAGGGAATAGAACTAGTTTATAATAGCATACCAACTATACTATAAAGATTAAAATCTTGAGATAACCACAAATTGTATATTTTTTCTTTTTCTATAATTCTCTAAATAATTGTTAAACCAAATCAGAATTTGAGATATAGGATATCTTACTAGTAGATAGTCATTTTGTATTTTCTTTCTATTTGTCATTATTGTCAACTCATAGTATTCATTCTTAGGCTGCTATATATTTTCAAATTTGTTGAGATTTTTGGTGGATCTATTACAAAGTTTTTGTTTCTTCACATAAATAGTCTTCCTAGTTTTATTTTTGTTATTTGTCTTGTTCATCTCATCTCTTCTGTTCTTGTCATTACTCATATTCTGGTTGCTACTCTTATTCTGCTCCTCTCTTTCATCTTCATTATTACTGTCATCCTTCTTGTTCTACCTGTTTGACTTGTTTCCAGGTTTGTTCATACTATACTTGAAGTTGGATTCTTTTTTGTTGTAAAAGTAGTACACTATTTTCAGTCCTGTATTGTAGTTTTGTCTTAGTTTATATTGTTTGAGAATAACTCACTCTTGTGGAATGTTGTAGTTCCAATACTAAAATAAAAGTTATAGAAACTTGAAGTCTAATAAGATAATAATTGAATAATTGTAGTAAAAGCAGTTGTAGCAAATCTGTTAAACAACTATAATATTAGTATAGATAACTTGAAGAATTGAACAATTATAGTTATTTTATATTAAAAGTGTTACACATAAAATGAATTGGGCATGACATGAGATCATTGGCGAAAGGTCACGTATGTGATCCTGGGGTTTACAGAAGTAATTGGAGAATAAGGTAATTTCTACCAATATGATACCGGTACAAAACCCTCAATTACGCCACCACCGAAGATCGCTGATGAATGGATTTTCACTGGATCATCAAGAGTGGATTCTTGGCTATCTTAGTAAGGTTGAATAAATAAATTCAGTCAGTTGGTTGTAGAGAAGAACATATGCAAAGATCACTCAGCTGCACTATCTGATAGAGGCTAACTGTAACCAGTACAGGTACTGGGTTATGTTTTATGTTTTATTTTACGGTATTGTTTGATACTTGCTATATTTCAAAGGTATCACTTGATACTTGGAATGTTTTATGTTTGATTTGATAGTATTGTTTGATACTTATTATGTTTCAAAGATATCACTTGACACTTTGAAGGTTTTATGTTCGATTTGATAGTATCGTTTGATACTCATTATATTTCAAAGGTATCGCTTGATACTTTGAATGTTTTATGTTTGATTTGATAGTACCGTTTGATACTCGCTATATTTCAAAGATATCATTGGATACTTTAAAAGAGACTATGTTATTGCTTTTGCTAGAGATGAGTGAGAACTTGTATTTAAATACCGCTGTTTCCACGATGGGAATGACAGACTTCGACTAACAGTATTCTTAATATACTTGGTTGAACGGTTACTTCTTGATCTTCTATTATGCCGCTCCGAAGCCGCCTTTAGTTTACATAGCTCTCATCTCTTGCCAAGCAAGCAGGCCACCTGTTACTATCGTACTTGAAGCATGATTAGCACCCTGAGTGGAAACACGTTATACTAACTGGGGGGAGGTCAGCCACTCCAATAGGAGTTCCTGGCTGTCTCACAGGCAGTAAGACCAGATATCAGGTCAGTTGGTAGAGGTATTCAGAGGAAATCCTGAAGAGAGAATGATGCCGAAGAGATAATCATTCATACGAACCCAGAGGCATGATAAGGTAGAGCCAGGATAGGGCCTACCACATGAAAGGTCAACCCTGAGCGTCCAGAGGCCTAAATGCTCTTGGTGCGATATGAAAGCAGCAGCTCTCTAGTGGGTTGACACAGACAGATGGTAGATCTCACTGTATTGATAAGTCTGTCATCAGAGCTGATCACTTCATATGCAGAGAAAGAACTAGTAGCTACTTGCCATGGTGAAAGGGTTCAAATAATAATGAACAGAGCGGATGCTATGAGATGAGGAATGGGAACACCCTCCTCACAGTCTGAGGAGTTCAGAGTCAAGCCGAATAAAGGTTTTCAGGGTCTATGGAGTTCGCACTGAGAAGAAGAGAGGAAATCTTAGTAAGAGTAGATAGCCTGCGAACACCCAGATGCGGAATATAAACATCAATATGCCTCCCATGCTTATACAGAAACCATCAGCGATGGAGAAGAGATCTTATTAATGTATTCATTATACAATACATCCTTTATACTTCTATTCACTCTTGAGCCTAAGTGAGCTTTCTTAGTATTCACTTCATTGCGTATTAGGCCTTAGTCAGAACTCATGCATCTGTAGAGTTGGCTACCACCTAACAAATACTAATAATGGTAGGTAATATTTAGCTACCTGAAATAGACTATATAATCTATTAATTATTAGAAAAAGAAAAGAAAGAAGATAACTTGCTAGAAACTTACTGTAGATTTATATTTCAATTAAGTAAAGGTACTTAGCTAATAGATTGATAGAACCAAACTTATAACAAAAGTGAAAACCAGAAATCAGACAGAAGATAAAGATTAAACAAATATAACAGCTGATATTCAAGACTTATACTCAGTGGTAATATATTTGTATACCTAGAAACTTTAGAACTGTAGCTGAGAAAATAACCTATATATAAGAGAGGACTCAGATAATATATCTGCTGGTATTGTTGATAAAATTGCTAGTATTATACCTGTATAGTTTCTTCCAGTTGTTGTTTCAGAAATTGTATACATAATACTACTTGAAAGAAAAAGTATAGGAGAGAGACCTCCTTATATAGTACAAAAATAAATAAGTGTATACCTGTTATGGCCACCTGACCAGGGTACAACAGCGTTGGGTTTTTGGTTGCATATATGAGAGTATAGGGTTGTATAGTTACCTAATGGTTGGAGGGATTGCTTAGCTGAGGTTCTGCATAATGGAATCTTATGGAAACTGATGGAAGACTGTGGCTAAGGATGAGAAAGAGGTTAAGGGTATTGGGATTTGTCAGGGGGGAAGTTTTCCTTTATTATATAAAAGAGTATGCTTCTTAATAATTTACTTTATACAACCTGGTAATTTCCTACCTATATCTGTACTTAAGAGTTATATCCTTGTTTCTTCTTTGTATTACCAGAACCTATGAACCCTGACCCTGAATCCCTCAAGCCTTAATACAAACACATCTTGTTTGTATACCTGTACCCATCTTTTATCTTATCTGTTGTAGTGTACCTTTAACTATCTGCTCTTGACTCTGCACAGAATCTGCCTATTACAGTACCTTATTTAGTGGTAGTTTTAAAGCAGTATAACATATCAAATACTAGTAGAAAGTATGTAAAAAAAAAACCATATAAATATAGATCAAGTAAAGAATAAAAGTATAGTATTTTATTCTATAAAAGCAAGTAGGAAGAATAGTGTATTCAATTTAAAAGTTCAAGATTTTGGTGTAGATTCAGAGTCTTCATATTGCAATACAATATCAAAAAATGCCTAATCTGGAAGTTTTAGGTATAGACAGATAGAATTATGAGAGTATATTATAAAAGAATTAGTTATGGTAATGCTAACTTTAAAGAAAAGATAACTAAAATCTACAGAAGCGATAAGAGAGTCTCCAATTCTTAAACTATATAATATCCCTAAATTAATATACTTTCTTTTATGTATTCTATCATTTAAACTCCTTTATAGTCTATTACTGATTGGCTTGGCAATATGTTGCACAGCTACTATTGCATTTGCCTATGCTACAGAGTACACACTTTTCCATTCTTGCACCATATACCCATAGGCTATAGTTCAAGTACTCCAAAACCTGCACTAGGCTTAGCATATTCAAATGATTATGGAGGATTACAGAAATTTTTAATCAATATGAAGAAACCTCTACGTTATGGAGAATCTTGAGAAGAACAACATGGAGATTTTTTCATGATTATTAAAAATCTGGCTAGCCCTCCATAATCATTTGCAAAAGCTTAGTCTGGTGCAGATTTTGGAGTGCTCGAACCATACAAGACTAGCTCTATCAAGACTTATACTATTAGCCCTAACCCTATTAACTAAAATATATATATAAATGTAAGAAATAAACTAGAATATGGTAAGATAATAAATTATAAGAAGAATTTCTTCTTTTATTTATTAATATATCTCCTGGGACCTCAGATGGACTCTCAAGATATATATTTGCACTATATTTTATTCTTTATAGTAGCAGTTAGCATAATACAATTTCTATTAGTAGAAATCAAGCCCGTATCATACCTGCCGTGAGCTCAGCCCAGTGCGAGAGGTCACAGCTATCACTCGATAATTACGTAAATGGACCCCAGTTAGGGGGGTTTTTTTTTGCAGGCGTAGGGGTTGGTTGCACACATTGATTAAGGAGGAGGAAGGAAGGAAGGAAGGAAGGAGGATGAGTATCGTATGTCAAGCTCGCCCGTTGAGGCTAACATAGATTCGAGACATGGATGGGAATTGTCGAAACAAACTTTGAAACATGGTAGCCGTATATTTGGCAGGTAGTGATAATGAGTAAGACACATTAAAACGCCAATCGTGGTAGCCGACACCTTGCTACGGCCACTAGCCTTGAGTCACTGTTAACACCTTGTCCTATCGGGAATAATTGCGCTATTAAGGGCGCTCCTACGATACCCACGCTTTTCTTCCAAGGAGTACAGGTGGGGCTGGGACGAAATGAGCAGAGCTACCAACACCTCACGAGGTGAGAACAACTTGAGGGTAACGGATAACCGTGCCAAGGTTCCTGTCACTTCAAAAGACGCTAAGCAACCATTGAACTACGATGGCACTCCTATGGAGTGCCTAACACCTCAACGAAAATAACGGCTCAACAAAAACATCCCTCAAGAATCAAGTATTATGACCACCATTTTGTCTTCTTCTTCAACCAAGACTCCAGCTATGTCTTCAAATCAATACTCTGAGACTGGGAAATGAATCCAAGATGGAATTGAAAGGCTAAATGAGGAAGATAGGCCTAATGTGGTTGCAGTTGCGTGGGATTTTGATGTGCCATAGCAACATCTTCGTGCATGATGGAAGGGCCGTGCATCTCGTCAGGAGCAGCCTGTACCAAATCGGAAATTGTCTGAGGAGCAGGAGCTTGCTCTGTACTATTTTGTGAATCGTTTGGATCAAATTGGAATCCCGCCCCAATATCAGCATATCAGTAAATATACGGATTCGATTCTTGCGCCATTGTCTGCAGATTCCCAGGCCTCTCCACTAACTGTAAGTGACATGTGGGCCTGCCACTTTCTTGATTGGCATGACGAGTATCTGTTGCGAAAACAGAAAACTCTGGACGTTAAATGAAAGAGTGCACACCATTCAGATGATTTGCGTAACTGGTATAGCTGGTATCGTGAGATTGTTGAGGGCAAAGGGGGACTTCCGAGCGATTCCTAGAATATTAATGAAACGGCTTTCCGCATCAGAATAGGTCGCGACCAATGGGTAGTTACTCGTGAAGCTACTCATCCTATCTATCTAGCCAGTTCAAGCAATCAAGAGTTAGTAACAGTTATTGAAACTGTTAGTAGGGATGGCTCCGTTCTTCCACCCATGCTCATTATTCCCTGTACTTTGCATATGGAAGATTGGTATGTGCAAACAGAGATACCTGATGACTTCTTAGTGGATGTTTCAGAGACTGGATATTCTAACGATATGTGTGCTATGGACTGGTTCAATCATTTTGAGCATTTTTCTTGTCGGTGACAAGTTGGAGCTTGGCGGCTACTTCTTCTAGATGGTCATGAGTCCCACTGCACCCCAGAATTCCTCCAATTCTGTGATGATAATAATATTCTCCTCTTCTGTTTCTCTTCATATTGTACTTATCTCTTTCAGCCTTTGGACGTGGTCACATTTCAACCCTACAAACACTATTACACGGAGGCAGTCAATGCTGCGATGAGGATGGGTTGAATAGAATTTGATAAAATTGAGTTTTTAAATGCAATTGACTCAATCTAGTCTGCAACATTTAAGCCTTCTACAATTGTTTCAGCATTTAAGAAAACTGGACTTATTCCTTATGATCCGGAAATCATTATTGGAAACCTTGTTGAGTACGATAACTGAGAACCAGAATCACCTTGCACCCCTCCTCGTATTCCTGACAGCCTTCCTTCAACTCCGCAGATGATCTGTTCACTCAAGCGGCAGGTGGATACCCTTACTGGAAAACTTGATGACCTTTCACCAACTACATGCAAGACACTTCAGAGCTTTATAAAGGGCAGCATGGTTTAGGCTCAAACTGGGGCACAGGCTATGGAGGATCTTGAAAGGACAAAGGCTGCAGAACTCGTACGAGCTGTATGGCATAAACATAGCTGAAGGACTCTTCAACGTGGAGGAGTATTGTCTGCGCATAAAGCCAGGTCCATGGTATAGCAGAAAGAGAAGGAAAGTCTATAAAAACAGCTTGAAAAGGCTCAGTGGTCGCTTGATCTTGTAGCAAAAGTAGCCGAAAACCAAACCCAAAAGCAGTGGAAAGAAATTTCCAAACCAATGAGAAGGGCAGTAAAGGATCACAATAAGGAACAAAAACTTCAGAAGGCCTTATTGGGTGGGATTGGGTATTCAATTCTACATGTTGTGAATCTGATTCAATAAATTTTGGTTGAGCCATTATTTTCGTTGAAGTGTTAGGCACTCCATAGGAGTGCCGTCATAGTTTGATGGTTGCTTAGTATCTTTTGAAGTGATGGGAACCTTGGCACAGTTAGGGGGAAAGGTATGATATCATAAGTTTCTGACTTGAGGGTAACTTACACGGGTGTGGTAACGTGTTGTACAGAGAACTGGCTCTTCACCCAGATCTGACTCAGCTGTGATTGCATAATTGGTCTCACTTTCTGAAGGGGTCCTAGCACCTCTCCTAAGCAACAAGTGATTAAATTTCAATATTCTATACTTTCTAACGATTGCAGGTTATTCCCCTCTATTATAACAAGCCCAATAGAAACCCCAATTGATCTAATTTGATTTGCAAACTTGTCTCCCCCATAGACAGATTGTATTCTCAGCCCCCCCCCACCCAATTCACTTATATCATCACCCTCCATCTCCAATGCCTCTATTTCTTCCTACAGGTTATCGGCTTCATCCACCACAGGATGTGTAGTAGTTATAGGGGATGCTGGAAGGCTGTCCAAGGCAGGAGAAGATGTCTGTGCCTTCTTCTTTCTCCTGGATTGTGGAGAACATCAGAGGTTTGATTCTTTCTTAGCTTTTTGGGTGGCCTTGAGCACATCCACCATCTTCCACTGTTCCCATAACTCTATTACCATTTCTGATATAACCACTGTGGCTGCTGTCAGCTTGCGCCAATCAGAAGTCTTTCCTTACTGCTCCTTTCCCAATAATTACCGGTATTGCCTGTGTTGCCAGTTGGCTTTCTCCTCCGCTATCTTGTCAGTAATTGTTTGCTGAAAGCTTTCAGAAAGGCCCACCTATAGACTTTTCGGATTCTGGGAGGAGGGGGTAGTATGAGTAACCAGTAATATGGTGGTTCTGGTGGCGCGGCTTACTCTATGTGGAGTTTGGATAATGGTGGGGGCTGCCCGGATCGCCGAAATTTCAGAATATGAGACATTCACTTTTTTTGTTACTACTCTGAGCATACGCTTAGGATTAAAGAGAATTATTCCTACTGCCTCTCAGGCACTAAGAATATTCTTTGTTGTGAAGGTAAGTCGTCGGGTAGGTATTAGGATTCTGTAATATTGTATATTAATTGTAATCTATACTAGTAATACAGAGTATATATATGGTAAGAATTCCCCCTTGTTCATCCCCCATATTTTTTTTGAATAAACTTATCTAGGCCATTATTATAATAGCGCTATAGAGGACTTAATAGCCCAACATTGAGGGGCTGGAGGTGGTGCGTAGAGTGGGCCAGTAGACAAAGAGGAATGATCTTTGCATTTAAGTAATAGTCAAAATATTTCCAGTTGAAATGCAATACATGGCCATTGAGTATTAGAAGATGATACCTGTTTTAAACATTATACATCATATTAGCTCTAGGTTTATTGTAATTAGTTTTAATTTAACTATCACTCACATCTAGTGGGTTTCTCTATCAAAAATCTCCTTTAACCACAAAAGCCTTAAGACTTCCTTACTCCATCCTTTTTCCGACACTCCAAAAGTTGCGACGTCTTTTTTTTTTAACTTCACATACCAGCCCAGGTAGTGCGCTTGGCCTTTATTGATGATTATAGGCCATAGCATCTGGCTATCTCCTGATATAGTCTCTATGACCATTACCCAACCTCATGACCCAGTATGAGTTAACCTAGCTGACTGGTACCCTTTTTGACAAATTACTTTGCACTGCAGTGCAACCCCTATCATAAACCCCTTTTCATCTATGTTATAAGTATTGGATGGGGTTCTTTGGTGAAATTTAATTAGATTTCAAAGCTATATATGTAGTTAGTAGTTATTCTAGTTCATGGTATACTTGTAAGATTATACCTTATTAAAATAGTCTTTTAACATGATAGGATCACTTGCCAGTACACGCTGATGATTCAATCTCGTCCTAAGCTTTGTGGCGAGGGTAGGATGACGGTTAAGAAACTGAGTCATCCAATTTTTTCCAAGTACATGACTATTGACCCTTTGGGAAACAATTGCCTCTACCATGCTCTTTACTATACCAAATTGTATCAGATGTCCCCACTCATCTAAGTGCTCATACCATTACATGATTGAATTTTCTTCATATTTGGTGAGCACTAGCATTTTGAGATGCCCAACCTTTCTAAATACTTGACCTTGTAGCCTGCCCCACAATGTTGAATATGGAACATCATGCTTCTCTGCTGAAGCGTGAATGTAGTCTTCGTTGCTGTGCCAGTAGTAGTTGCTAGCCTTCTCGATCCTCTCCTTAGCCTTGTTTTACTTCCCTGGCTTAATTACTGGCATCATGTGAAAGTTGGAGACTTTTGGTCAATATTAGCAATAGCTACTTGGTTCAGAAACAAAAGTGGGATAGGTATCCACAGATGGCTTGGCGCCAAGCCGGATCCCTGCAAAGAGCTGCATGGTAGTAAATTACGTTAGCGCTCTACCAGCAGTGAGTGAGTATGATACTATGCCATTATGGAGGGGGGGAGCTTCTGTGAAGTATATGGTATATTATTACTTTTCAGATTGTGTTATTTTCCTGACTGAATCTCTTGGGGGTTATGGTAAAGTTTTTTTTTTTTTGTAAAATCCTAGAATTTATTTGCTTATAGGTACAAATGTCTGTTTTAAGAGCTTTAGGCTCTGCCCCAACCCACCCTACCAAGAAAACAAAGCCAGTCAGTACAGACTACCTGTAGCCCCTGTTTTAACAGTAATGTATGTTAGTCAAAAACCTCCTAGTACTGACCAAGAGAAAAATAAGCTACCCCAATTCCCTCTGGTCTTGGACCAACCATATATCCTGCACAAATAAAGGCTCTGACACACAGACAACTCAACCTATAATGACAGGAAGCACACAAGAAAACCCCACTGGTGGAACATCTGAAAAAATTTAAAAACTAAAACAGAAGAAATAAATGTGCTTAACAAATCTTTCCCATTGTCACACCACTCCAAACCTATAGGTATGCTCAATAAACAGGTAGACCAAAATTGCATTTATACTCATGTAGTGGGAACACTCAGCTAGGGTGTGTCAGACCTCAGTGAAGTTTGTCATGGACTGGCCAAGCAAGTGTGCAGCCTGAGACAGTACAATACCAACCACATAGTACCAGTGCTAGATATACCAGTTATTGATATGTTGTCAATCCGACCAGGCATGGGACCCAGAGGCCAATGGGCATAGAGAGGTGAGAGCCTTTCAAAGAGTTATGTAGTTTAAGTAAGGGGCTACTGCAAAGGGAGGAGAGGATGTGTTTAGAGTCAGCCACCTAGCAGAGGCACCAAGGGCCAGATACTAGGAGAGATGTGAGATTTGCTTAAACCCAAACAAAAGAATATAGCCCAAGCCTATGAAGCCCCAAAGTTTGGTGAGGCAGGTAGATCATGAGGGTGTGGTGGTATTTAGCTACTTATTTCCCTTCCCAAAAAGAAAAGTGAAAAGAGGGGTCAGGAAAATAGGAGGGAGGAAGCTTTCTTGGGGGTTACGGTACTGTACTGTACTTGTAGCACCGGACGGCCCATAGAGTCTTGGATTGCGGAGCCGCACAGGGACCAGGGGTATGCATGTCGCAAAAAAAGGGCTGCCTAGATCGCTGCACAATTTCAGAAACCCTGGCAGGGTTAGTAAGGCATGTTCGCTACAATCTGTTGGAATGGCTCTTCACGTTCACTTACTGGTAGCTTCTCGATGATGGATTCTGGTAAATGGGGTTCTAACTTGATATGATCCTCAGTTCAAGAAGAGAATAACTTAATAATTCTCACTTTGACTGATGCATCGTAAGTTCAGTGGACATCCCTTGAATCGTGAAGGCGAGAGAGAGATGCGAGGAGGAGGGGAGGTAGCAGAAAATTCTAAGCACAGCACACACACAACCGTATGCCCATAATACCATAATCCAAATAATTGAGTTGGAAGTCACCCTATGGCCCGCTCGCATCAGTTCTTCCGATTCGTGGAGACTTATAGACCCCTGCAGAAGCATCGAGATCTCGACGGATTCGTGCAGTTCTGGAGAGAAACTGGCGGTCTGCCATTGCCGGTTCTCCTGGCGCTGCCACCGCAGACAAGACCTCACCTCATCTGGCCCGCGGTGTCTGCAAAAATAGCTTTCCTCGGAACTGGTATCATAGGACGGGGCGGACTATGATATAAACCGTGGCCCTGTCTGGTCTGGTCTTCTTGATAACCCCCCTCCTCCTCCTCCAAGGCCACTAGGGCTCCTCCTAGGAAATTTATTGGGTTAAGGGAGGCGCTGAACAGCAGGCATAGCTTGTGTTTTCATATTTTTTCATATTTTTTTTCTTTTAATGAGATTGTTCGCCGCTGAACTGCCTCGCTCTTCATATTTCCCGCACGTACATGATGTATACTACATCTCTCAGCTCCTTATGGATGCAGCCCAGATTGAGTGCATTGTCGGTATGGTGATGATGGGTATTAATTTAATATTAGTGTTACTTCTCTATAATATAGCCGGTTGGAGGTAAGCACGCACACCATAATCCTAATCCCCCTGCGTGGGTAGTGGAATTGAAGAGGGTAGAAGCGAATGCCCCTAGGCTTGGACATTTTCTTGCCGGCTAACCTGAAAGTGGTATCATAGACTACGGCTTACATCTCATCTAGTTGCCATGTGGGTCTTCAATACCATCGAGTGAGGGTGACAATATAATGTAAAGCGGACTCACATCGTCATGGTACAATTTTTACTCTTAGGCCCTGTTCGGCACACCAAAAATACGATAGTATTTCCACTTTTATGGAGTATTTTTCACAGTATTTTTATTTTAGTTTGGCCTAGTATTTGGCAACAACAAATACTATAGTATTTTTATAAAAATACTGCTGTATTTCTTTACTATAGTATTTTTCTTACAAACAAAATAGACAAATAAATTCAGGCCTATATCAAGTAATATTATGTGACATTATCAATTGTAATCCTATCCTTCACAATAAACATCTTCTTATATCTTTATATCCGCATTCTTGTACCTCAAATTACAAGAAATTCCTCTCTTCCAATTATTCCAATATATACTCTCCTATTCAACAATATCCCTTCCTCCAATATCATGGATGCAGATTGGAATATTACTGATAGCAATGCTAGTAATGTTCCATTAAGACTCAATACCTGCTTTCTGTTGAATGTTGTAATAGCAGTCACAGATGTTATGAGTAGACGATTCACAGTTGAGCCATATCATACCTCAGCACTTATAGGACAAGCTTACGTTGTGGAACTTCTTGCATCTTTGACTAATATTCGACGAGTAGTTGAGGTATTAAGAATGTCTTGTAAAGTATTTCTTGAACTATGGCAATGGTTGAAAGAGAGAGGTCTTCTTGCCTCAATGAGGTTGGTGGGTATAGATGAACAAGTAGCTATATTTATTTGGACCGTGGGACGGAATGTTTTGAATCAAGAAGTGCAAGAAAGGTTTCAGCATAGTGGTGATACTGTAAGCCGGTAAGTTCAAATTGCTCTTATCTCTTCAATTGTTTTATATGCAAACTAATCAAGTATAAAAATAATAGATACTTCAATCTTGTTCTGAATGCTTGTATAAAGCTTCATACAAGTTTTATAACTCTTCCACAGAATGGGTGTCCATATAAAGTCAAGAGAAGTAAGAAATTTTACCTTTAGTTCAAGGATGTACTAGGAGCAATTGATGGAACCCATATTCTAGCACATATAGCTGCAGAGAATATTGGACCATTTTGGAACTATAAGGGGCAGATTACACAAAATTTGATAGCAGCTTATACCCTTGACCTTGAATTCTGCTATATGTTGGCAGGAAGGAAGGGGTCAGCTGATGATAGAAGAGTGTTGAGTGATGCATTGGAAAAGGGGTTTGTAATACTCCAAAAGAAGTACTATCTTTGGTAATGCAGGTTATAGATTAAGAGAGGGATGCTTGACATCATACTGTGGAGTTTGCTATTATCTGCATGAGCAGTACCAATCTCGTAATAGGTATGTATGTAATCTTCTGAGTTTCTCTATAAGCTAGCATATAATAGCAGTATAATTATAAGTTATTATCCAAAAATACGTCTAAAAACTAATATTGTGTTGAAACAAGGCCATAGAACAAGGAGGAGTTATTCAATTTATGATATTCTCAGTTGAGGAACTTGGTTGAGCACATATTTGGTGTACTGAAGCAAAGATTTTCAATCTGGAAATCAGCTTTGGAGTATCTATTCCCAAGTCAGGTTAAACTTGTTTTAGCTCACACAGTGTTACATAACTTTATCAAATACCATCAATGTTTATTCAATACCGATTCCATTGACAATGAATTGGAAAGGCAGAATGACAATTAACTATCAAGTGGCGAGGTTCAGTCTAATCAGACTAATGCTGAAGCAGAGGGGCTTGAAGCAAATAAAGACAAGTGTAATATAGTTGATAAGAAACCAGAAATGGTGAGATTGCGAGATCAGATTGCATCAGAAATGTGGAGAGATCACAAGTTATATTTAAATGGAGATAGAGTCTAGGTTTTTAAAATGAGTTGAATAGCACTTGTATTCAACTAATGACATACTACTTTAGACATAAAAGTAAAGCTATCTAGTATACATATTAAGAGGCAAGCTGTGCTGCAATCCAATTGGTTCTAATCTCAGGAAATTTAACAATTGCCAGAAATCCAATTGTATTTTTTCTCTCCTGAAGAGCAAGTACCAACTTTGTGATCTCAGACTCTGTATACTCCCAGACTCAGCATAAAGCTCTAGGAATGTATTGATTGCCTTCTCCTCCTTACTAGTTTGACTCTGGAATCTCTGTTCGACTACCACATTGTAGAAAGCAAGAAGGGCACTTGCCATTGTACCTTGGGAGCTTTTAGACATATGAGAGCATTTGTTTTAGTGGCCAACATCACCTGGCTCTTTCAACTCTCCAATACTAGTATCAGACAAACCACTACGACTGCGGACAAGTGAGTTGGACCCTTGGCACCAAGGACTAGCACTGATTTGATCCCTGGGCTGGTCAGTCCAAGTAAATGGGGAATTACTGGGCAGTACACTCCCAATAACTATCAAGTCCTACTCTGACTGGCCACTGAACTCCTTACTATCATTCTCAAACACACTGGCCTCTACTGTATCGAACCCTGCTCCCAAAGCTGCTTGATCTCTCATGGCCTCCGACTCAATTTCACCTGTTCTTTCAAATCTGCCTATCGCCTCAACACCAGCAAAGAGCTCTTCAAGAAGGCCATAGTAGGGCAATCTCTTATGTTGATACTTTGCAGCTTCTTTATGAACCTATTAATTCATTTAATGCATCTCAGATTAGTTCAATTTAAAACAAATTATATCTATTCAAATTTCTCTTTCTGGATAGTAGATATAAACTTACTGCAGTATACTCCTTCCAGACTACTGCCAGTACAGTGGAAATACTCTTCAAACTGTCCCAACCAAATCCTGAGTTTGCTCTAATCTTATGAACAATTTCAAACTTACATTTAAGCTAAATCAAATTACCATCAAGATTAGCTACTACACTTTAAACCTTCTCAAATATGTTGTCACAGCCTGATTCTACTTTGGTTAATACACTTACAATAGCTTCTTTATTCCTCACTTGAAGAGGAGTAATAGGCTTACTGAGCTCGTCTTTGTATTTGGCATTAAGCTCTGCCACAATCTGGGGCCAAACTCTCTTCTTAAAGCTAGTATTAGTTCAATTGCCTTGGCGAACATGTTTGAGTAGGGAGTCGATAGGAAACCACTTAGTTGAAGATATGCAAATACTATTTTCCATCGAATATTGATAGCTATGCTTGTACAATAGGTTAGTGAAATATGAAACAATCTTGCTCTAGGTGTTCAATCATACAACTTGCAATCCAATTGAACGAATAGTGCTATACGAATCATGTAGAAAGGATCTTGACTTGTGCAGAGAAAAAGAACTGTAATTTGCCTGTGTATCATGATTCTGAAATTCAATAAAAACTACTTATATTCACTAGCCATTGTACAAACATCTGATAAAATTTTGCTTATAAAGAAAAATACTATAGTAAAAGAAGGGTTGCTGAAGAGGATTATTTATGAAAATACTATTGTATTTTTATTTCAACTTATAAGCTATTTTCATGAAATATGATAGTATATTTTTATGGTGGGTTGCCGAACAGGGCCTTAGTATTATACTCTCGCCTTTGTCACTCCTCTCAACTATTGCTGTCCCCTGGATGAAGTTGTTGGATGGGTTTGTGCCATCTCGACCGAGGATAGGGGTGCTCCTATGATACTACATAGTCCTAGGAGAGGTCAACCGATATCATGAGGTTCTAACTTTGTACCCCATCAGCGAGGCCAATTACGGACACGGGCTAGGAAAGGTGAGAGCATTAGTCTGCCAATTGCAAATTCCAGGCAAGCTTCCATGATTGCTGGAGGTGCACCAATAGCATAGGTCAAAATGATATTGTTTTTTTGCTTAGCCACCGCTCAAGCTTACAGGTATGGATGGGGGAAACATACTGTCGAGAGCTGTATCTCTGACTCGCTGTGCGAGTGTGTATCCTGGCGGGCTTTCTTTACGATAATCGAATGTGGCTACTTTGTCATGACAAGTATCCGCGGGTTTGATATTTGTCGGTGACAGGACATTTTAATGCCGGGACCGTCCAAAAGTGTACCGTACAGTAAACCCTTGATCCCGGAGTGCCCTGATACACTCGGGTACTGGAAATTGGGGAGTATGGTCGTATCGTACATATGATATCATATGTTTCGGGAACACTCTTGTATAAGGTAAAAACTTTCCGGGCATAAGCCTCCGGATTCAGGAAGTATCCCATACCGTAAAAACTTGAATAATTGGACCATGTACTAGGACATTGGACTTGCCTCTTTTGGTAAGGCCTGGTGTTTCTTTCTTTTTAATTGTCTCAGAGGCCGTCTTTTTTGGTATGTACAGTAGTTAGCCCCTTTTCCAGAGGAGGAAATTTGGGACTACAGAGCACATGGTCCTATTATTTGAGTTCTTATAGTAGCAAATTGGGATCTAAGGCGGAACTATTGACAAAAGAAGTATTAAGGCAGGTAGTAGTGATGCCCCTACAGGTAATTATCTTAATTAATTCATACTTCAAACAAAACCATCCAGTATCTACAGCCCCTCATCAGAAGTGTTTATGGTCTGAGACATGTTTAATTGTGGTTGCGCCATAGTGTGTAGTAGGGCAATAGGCAATGGGTGGGATTGCCAACAGGTAACTTGAAAAATGTGCACACATGATCACCTCCAAACAACTACCTCTCAATGATCAACTGTCAATAATCAATCATCTAGAATGTATATTTTATAGTAACAAAATAATAAATAAAACTAGCTAATATCTTGTATAACTTCCCTTTGCCTCCAATACTGTAGCTACTCTATCTGGTATTGATTTCCATAACTTTTCAAAAAACTTCTTAGAAATTGTTTTCCAAACCAAAGGTAATACTGGTATAAGCCTCTTCTTAACAGCTTCTTTTCCTCCTGGGATATCACCAATCCTTGGATACTGCTAGTGTAATTGCTTTTTAAGATGAATCTATACATACTTAATAGGATTTAAATCAGGGGAGTAAGGGAGGTGTTCCACCAGTTCAATACATTTTTTCTCCAACCAATTCACAATACTATAAGCCTTGTGAACAGGAGCATTGTCTTGCTGAAAAAAAAAATCTTCAAGTTGCATATCAAAGAAAATCATTTGATAAATATCAGAAAAAGAATGTTTTCTTAAGAGTCTAATATACTTAGTCTTGTTGATATTTTTGATAATAGGAACCAAAAGACCTTTTCACTTACACTAAAAGCACCCCTATATCATAAGTAATATACCTTTATCCTTTTCCTTTAGGTAAATATACACTGCAAGCCACTACTTCCCAGGTTCTCTGGAAACCAACTGCTACCTTTCATCCTTAGATTTCTCCACACTGCACTTATTACTCTATATGACTCTCTCAAAATCCTCAGCTGTCCAATCCTTATGAGCTGTAGCCTACTTTAATCTCTTAGCAATATTATAACTGGTATGGGTACTAAAATACTGGGACAAAAGTATTTATCTGATCGGTGGTTACAAAGCGATATCTCAAAAAAACTCTGCCTCGACGATCAACCACCCCTCAACCACAGTGTCTCCCCAGAAGATTGGCTACCTCACTGAGTTTGAGAAAGAGCAAATTGTTACTCTGAAGAAAAAAAAATCTCTTTTTCAGAAATTGGAGAGCTCTTACAGTGTCCTAAGAGTACAGTTCAAAGTTTCTATAACTGTTTTCAAAAGAGAGGTGATGCAAACACTCTCCCAAAACCTGGAGGGCAAAGAATTATTACTACCAGAACTTGTCCCCACCTAGTTAGAGTCTCTAAGAAGGCACACCACTGAACTTTATCAGAATTGTGTAATGATACTGCACCTCATACTTCCCCTCATACAGTCAAGAGAGCTTTAGCATCAGTCAATACAAAGAAATTGAGGGCTAGGAAAAGAGCCCTCCTAAAGGATGAGCATAGTATTAAGAGGTTGGTGTAGGCAATAAAGTATAAGGATTGGACAAAGGAAGACTTTGCAGGGGTTATCTTTAGTGATAAATGCATGATTGAAAAGTTCAAAGATCCTAAAAGTATCTGGATATTCAGAACACCTGAAGAAAAGTGGTGCAAAGACTGTATTCATGTGGTTACCAAGGGGTCAGGGGTGAAGCTGATAGTTTGGGGTTGTATTTGGGGTAGAAACAAGGGTCCTCTGATTCCTCTTTTTGAGAAGAGTGTAGATAGATTTGTATATATTGGAGTTTAGAAGGATGGCTTAGTTGATGTCTGGCAGGAGGTGGAGGATACAGTTGGGGATCCTATCTTTCAGCAGGATGGTGCAAAGATATATACTACAAGAGATGCTATGGCTTGGTTTGCTGAAAACAATATACAGGTTATGGAATGGCCAGCCAATTTCTCAGACCTCAATTCAATTAAGTACTATTGGAAGAAGGTGAAGGAAAAGCTACACCAACACTTTTCCAACATTTACAAGACTAATAGGGGTCCAGAGACTGTTAGAAAATATCTAGCAGAAGCCCTCAATCAGGTTTGGGCTCAGGATATTGAAGGTAAATTTCTGGAAAAGTTGTGGGAGTCTCTGTCTAATAGAGTGGCTGCTGTCTTAGAGGCAAGGGGATGGTATACAAAGTATTGATTTCTTTGGCTTTCTAATTGTATATATAGCTTTCCTTATATTTATTGCATGTCTATACACATTTTCAGTTTATTCTAAGCAGTTGTGGTTGAATAAGTAGTGAATTTGTAGTGATTGTAGAGTTGCCCTTGCATTGCCAGATAAGTACTTTTATACCTGTACTTTAGGTTATATTTTATGTAGTATCGCTTGATACACACAATGTTTTATGTTTGGTTTCACAGTATCACCTAATACTTCTATTATTTCGTAAAGTATTGCTTGATACATATAATCTTTCATGTTTGGTTTCATAGTATCACTTGATACTTGTATTGTTTCATGTAGTATCGCTTGATACACATAATGTTTTAAGTTTGGTTTTACAGTATCACTTGATACTAGTATCATTTCATGTGGTATCACTTGATACATACAAGGTTTTATAATATCGCTCATACTAGATACAAGTGATAAGTTGTATTTAAAGACCACTAATTTTCACGATGGAAACAGTAGACTTTGACTGATAGTATTCTAAATATACTTGATTGAACAGTTACTTCTTCAATTCCCCACTACGCCCTTTCAAAGTCTCCTTTAGTAAGTAGTGCTTGCTTCTTGTTGGCCAAGAAGTTATCTGCTCTTATTGTACCACTACATGAATAGAACCCCTATCTGCACACCTTACAATACTATTTAAAATTACTTCTGACTGTAATATGAGGTGCTCACAACTATACATATCTATACCCAGTTAATTATCAACTCTATCCTACCTTCAAAGCAGCCTCTATTGAACTCAGCTTATTGGCAGATAATAGCCATTGGGTTTCTACCTTCCAGGAAGATGCTCTGTTCAGCACTGGATTTGCATTGCACTAACTGCTTGCACTGGTTTTTTTGCCATACAACAATATTGTATCCAACTACTATTTGGAAACAATTTCATGATGCCTTCTATTATAATTTACCACAGCTACTGGCATCAGATATAATTCCTATACCATTCAACACAGAAGAAGGTCAAGAGGATATCCAATATGATTATAGCTTGTTTCTACTCAATAAACAGCTAAGTCTATTAGAAAAATCTCTAAATGACTTTGGTCTATATAATGAGTCAGCATACCTGGGTTATTGCAACCTGAACCTACATCTCTACTGGCAACCAGGTGGTCAACATGTAGGGACAGAAAGGCAAGTAATTACTTGTCTTATGAGCACCCTATAGTCAGGGTCCCCCTGTGAACAAGTATAGCCCTGGGTACTTAGGTACTTGAATAGCTAGTCTATGGGTATGGGCAATGTCAGCATACTTAGAGACCTTAAGTAGTCAGGTTACCCTACAGAGTAGGGTAACTGGAGAAAGGATGCAAGTGTCTAACTCTACTGAAGTAGTAGGCAGAGTAACAGGATAAAGTTACTCTGATGTCCTAGTAGGATTGCCCTATCTTGGGGGTCTAGTTACTCTACTATGAAAAGCAGGTTATCATGTCAAAGGCCCTGAGTTATCCTATCTTGTACTCCAAAGTCTCTTGCGAACGTTGAGAAAATTGCCCAGAATGTTTTTCACACAAAACTACATATGAGCCCCGAATCTAGAATTCTCTGGGACACCATTGGTTGAGCTATGCATCTCTAAATGAAGTGGTAACTTGGAGACATTATTCCTATCATGCCCCTCTGGTCCTGTCCTGAGGCCTGGATATCATGGGCAAATGGTTGTATAGTTGTGTATAATCTAGCAAAAGAGGACTTTTCAAGTTTGGCTAATAATACCATATACACTCTGGCTATCCACCCAACAGTAAACTGTTTACAGGATATATGAGAGGACATAGGTGAGAACGTGAAGTACCTTCTCCAAGTTGTTTGGAGTAACACAGGCCAGAACTGATAGAGATAGTGGAGGCTAACAATAGTGGTTACTGGGGTAGTCCCAGGTAGTACTGGGGATGACTAGGAGAGTTTTACATCTATTATGCCTAAATGTACCCCTATGCTGCAACCTCTGTAAAGCAAGTTTAAGGATACTAAATGCATGATTCTTATCATAACTTAGGTGGTTTTGAGTGTGGTGGTTATAGATAGTGCCCATTGGATCACCTTACCAGACATCCCACCAATGAAGTCTCTATAGGCGCTTGCCTTGATAGAAGTACATAGAATATATAGACCAGAGGAGCTAATAGGGACTTTTATAGATAAACTCCACATGGGAAGGTGTTCATATATTAGTAGACCCTTTTAGATATTTCAACTATTAGCCACTAATAAGACACTGATGCAAAGAAGTTTTCACTCTTGCTAGTGTAATTGAGATGTACCACAGGAACTCAACTGCATAAGGAGGTCATCGACCAGACTATGTCGATACATTCATACCTACAGGGATGTGGAAGAAGTGTCCAACAACTCTTGATAGAGAAGGGTATACTCGAAGGGTTAGAGTAAACTAATGGCATAGTTTCTGGTATAAATTCTGACTACTTAAATCTATATAAGAGCTCTTCTACTCCAACACAATCAACATCCCCTTGAGTCTTTAATGGAGTGAAGTGTTTAGCATAACAATATTAAGTTTTACAATGTACTTTACTCTTACCATTGTATGTGACCTTTGGGGATAAGTTTAAAGTTATTTAGTATGATCGCAACCTTTCAGTCTATCTCCCTTGGGGTGCCCCTGGTACAGTCTACCCTCTCCAATCCTTCACTGGAACCCTATTAGTAGCAATGAACTTACTACAATTTAGGAAGAATTAGACTTCTCCACACCTGAGCAGCAATGCCTTTGTAATAGACTCTTACTGTAATTGAATAAGGAGAAGTAGTACTCTTTTGCTACTATTATAGGAGCAGTTACAGTACATGCTAAAAATCTGCTTATTCCTACAATATTCTTTCTCCATAGTCTAGCAGGAACAGGTAAAAACATTTCTTTACAATCTGCTCTGCTACTTTTACAGAGCTGAGAGAAAGATTGTACTCTGTATAGTATCCTCTGGCATTGCTATACAGTTACTTCCTGGAGGTTGCACAGCACATTCACAGTCCAACATTCACCTCAATACTGATCAATCCATTATTTACAATATCAGTCACAATACTCACTTGGCTTTGCCTATATAAAGAACTGCCTTGATAATAGGAGATAAGGTACCAAAACAGTATCAATATTGCCTTAAATGAGTTAGCTGAAGACTAAATAATATCTGTTAAGTAACAAATAATTCCTACTTTGGTGTTAGGTGGTAGCCAACTCTAAAGACAAGTGAGTTCTAACTAAGACGCGATACATAACAAAGTGAATACTAAGAAGACTCACTTATATTCAAGATTAAATAGAAGTATAGATGGTGTATCGTATAATAAATATATTAATAAGATCTCTTCTCCATCACTAATAATGTCTATAAAAGCGTGGAAGTCAGCTTAATATTTATATTTCACATCTGGGTGTTTGCAGACCATCTGTTCCACCCATGTCTTCCCCTTTCACCTCAGTGCAAACAACTTTGACTCTAAAAACCTTTATCCTGCTGGACTCTGAATATCCTCAGAATATGGGGAGGGTGTTCCCATCCTTCTCCGTGCAGTGTCTGCCGTATTCATAGTCACTCAAACCCTTTTACTATGGCAAGAGGCTACTGGTTCATTCTCTACCTATGGAGTAATTAGCTCTGTTGACAGTCTTATTAATGTAGTTGGATTTACCATCTATTCGCTTCCACCTGGAGGAGTCACGCTCTTTCCTTATCGCGCCAATAGCCATTGGGCCTCTTGACGCTCAGGGTTGACCTTGTATATGGTAGGCCCTCTTCTGGCTCTATCTTATCAGGCCTCTGAGTGCAGATAAATAATCATCTCTTGGGCATCGTCCTTCCTTTAGGATTTCATCTACATTCCTCTACCTACTAACTTGAAACTCGTTCTTGCTACTTATAAGATAGTTGGGGACTTCTGTTGGAGTAACTGACCTCCCCCTAGTTGGCATCTATCAGTTGGCACAGCTGCGTAATCTTTTGTATGCACTATCCGCTATAACCAACGGACTAAATCATCCTCTTCAACCTCACCAGAATAGCTAAGAATCCTGTCTTGAGGATCTAGTGAAAACCCCTCACTTGGTGACTTTTCGTGGGAGCATAATTGAGGGTTTTGTGTCAGCATCATATTGGTAGAAATTACTTTTTCTCCCAATACTCTGGTAGACTCTGGGATCAGACACATGATCTTTTGTCAATGATTACATGATATGCCCATTATGCTATGCCAGTTCATCTTTTGTGCAATATTTGGATCTATTTCTATCATTCTTGAAGAACCCTTTTCACTGATTTCTTCTATCATCTGACATAGTCCAAGGGCTGGAACAGTTCAGGCATATCTTCATAATAGTTTGATACAGTATCACCCCTAAGTCCTATATCTTGCTCAGAATATGCAGGTTGTTGGTAGACCTAGGAATCATGCATGGTGGTGGTTTCTTCATGACCTGATACATAATATCAACATGATTGGAAAGAGCAGAATTCCATATATGGTTTATGAGGTTATCCCTATCCAGGCTCTTTGTAAGGGAGCCTATGCTACCAATATACAGGAGAATAATACTAATATATGAGATTGCTTTAAACATTGTACTATACTGACTAATTGAAATAATACTGTTAATGATTTTAATGATAGGCTTATCGAAGCAATTCCTGGAGAATTGCATCTATTCTATGAAATGTATATAGTAGATATCAATAAACAGGCAGTATAAGCTAAACTATTAGCAGCTGATGTTTTGCAAAGCCTTGATGTACTATCAATTCCACCTTCATGCTTAAGGTTGAGAATTACAGTCCTAGTTATTCTACTACGCAATCTTTGTGGAAGGGCGGGCCTTTGAAATAGTACTTGTATGTGTATACTGCAAATTAGAAGAAACTACTTGAAGGTTGTGATTCTTGAAGGTATTTATGATAGAGAAATTTGGCTACAATGACAAATCAAGTTGACAACAAATGAGAATGAGCTGCTATTCATTTTGCAGCAGAAGCAGTTTCCTATTTGCTTTGTTTTGCTATGATAGTTAACAAATCTCAAGGACAATCCTTACTACATATTGGAATAGATTTATAGAGTAATGTCTTTACTTATAGCCAACTTTATATTGCAATATGCAGAGTGACCTGCTTGCATAGCTTAACTGTTTGTTTATGTGACAGTGATCCTAAGAAAATAAAGAACCTTGTTTTGCCTAAAGTACTTTTATAATATTAGTTAAGTTTATTTAATAAAATATTTTCAGTTTTCTTAAAAGCTAACATATTTCAAGCTTCAAGTTGTATGACTTACAGCTACAGAGGGTCAATTATTTCTATGATATTGTATTTAAAGCCTGAATACATGAACTCTCAAGTGATTCAAAAAAGTAATATAGTTGATGGGGATATTACAAGTCTTGAGGTTATTGACACAATTGTGAACACATGACATAGAGCAACAGAAAATGTAAATCAAATTTTCTCTACCACAAAATATTGGAAATACCTGCAAAATAAGAAATTCCAAAATCCAACATCAAGTGAAAATCAAAGAAGCCTGCAAACAGCTTGAAGCCAATCCCAAGCTCAAAATTCTCACCATTGCACATATACATGAACTAAATGACAAAATATAGAGAAATTATTTGCATAAGTGAACTCAATTTTATGCACAGGCTCATCAGGTGGAGTAGTACTTGAGCAAGAAGGAGGAGAAAGTAGTAGTAGATTGGATGACAAAAATGGATGATTAGGGAATACCATCAAGAAGTCAGCATATGTGGGATATAGTTTAATATCTTGTAAAGGCAAAATTGGATCAAAATCCAAAAACATTAACTATTGGAGAGATTGATTCCTAAAATAGTATTCAGAGCTTGCTCATAAGGTAGTAAGACTAATAAACAAGGATAGGGTACTTGTTCAAGAGCCTGTCTGACTGGAGTTATTTCCCAATCAACTGTCTTAAGTTAAAAGTCACTGTAAGATTTTAGATAATAATATTTAGAACTGGGATGAAAAAGGATTTACAATTGGACAAGCTATTAGTGGAAAGGTTTTCTGCAGAGCTGGTACGTGAAATGCAAGTTTGATGCAAGATAGTGCAATGGAATAGGTCACCTTAGTTGATACTATCTCAGCTGGAGGAAAGATTATTCTACTCTTCCTTGTCTATCAAGCAAAATCATAGCATGAAAGCTGGTATAACTATGCAGAGAGGAATGAGACACCCTTTAGTCTCTTGCCTATAGGTTACATTGTTATGATCAGGCTAGAGGAATGCTAGCCAGGTGACAGAAGCAATGAGGAGGTTTTATACATGACCTCATTTAGAGGTCATGGGGCTTAGTTATGTTTTCATACACATGACCTCGTTAGCAGGTCATAGGGCTTGTTTATATGTAAATTGATATTTCGCACATTACATATGATTGACGTCATGGAAAGAGTCTAGACTGGCCAGTAAGGCTCACTGGCAAGGCAGACTCATTTATGCTTTGCACATGACCTTGTTAGTAGGTCATATAACTTATTTATATTTCACGCATAACCTCATTAGTAGGTCATGTGGTTTGAGTTATATTTATACTTGATTTATGTTTTGCACATAACCTTGTTTAGAGGTTCTGGGATTGTTCTATGTTTTGTACACGTGAAGATTGAGTCATACAATGTCATGATTGATTGTGTACCTGACCTCACTTGAGGATCAGGGCAGGGTTAGGTTGTGGGAAGAAGACTATATAAAGGCTAGGTTTTCACAGATAGGTTAGCTCTTCATGCAACTATCTACTATTATTTCCTATCTACTACTTTATACTCTTGACAATACAAAATCCTTTATACTCCAAACCCTTCCACTACCTGGACCAGGCCTAGGGTCAAGAACCTCTCTGCTGAATGGATCAACTTAACAATATAAAGACTGATACTCTCAGCGCTGGTAACAAACTGATTCTTACATAGGAGTATTAAGATAGGGCCAAGGGACTCAAGGGGATCTTGGACACAGTGCAGCGCAGTTTAAAAGAGAAGACGAAGAAGGTTGCTACCTGTTACGAGTACAATGAGTAGGGGGAAACCGTAACATACATACAGAAACAACTCTCACCAAGGTGGTTAAAGGAACACTTTGCCTTCTACTGTGTACCCTCTTTTTCAACTACCTACTGAATACTACTACTTAACAATCATACCTGTCACCAAGTTTTTAACTTCTACTACTACTGCTAAACTTGTAAGATCCATGTAACGTATTCACACCTAGGGTGCTAATCACATTTCATATATGATAGTAATAGGTGGCCTGCTTGCTCGGCAAGTGGCTAGAGCTGTGTAAACTAAAGTGGGCTTTGAAGGGGTGTAATTGGAGATCAATAAGTAACTATTCAACCAAGTATATTAAAAATACCATTAGTTGAAGTCTCCTGTTTCCATCATCGAATCAGCAGTATTTAAATACACATTCTCACTCATCTCCACTATGAGTAATGACATAAATCATTTAACGTATCAAGCCATACCTTTGAAACATAATTAGTATCAAACAATACTGTAAACTAAAATATAAAACATTCAGAGTATCAAGAAATACCTTTGAAACATAATGAGTATTAAATGATACTGTAAACTAAAATATAAAACATAACCTAGTACCCATACCGTTTACAATCCAGCTCTTCTTGTTTCCATCCCGCTTAACTCATGTTCGTCAACCGCTCAATCAAAATCCGTTTGGTCTAATTAGTACCGATTATTGAAAACCGGTTGAGGAGTTTTTCACAAGAAATAAAGTTTATTCAACTATCCATAAAAAAGATTTCTTTCACATGCTGATAAAGGCTTATTGAAAACCTATAGCCAATGGCAACATTAAAGTTACCGTTCACTATACTAATATAGCATCTTTTAATTAATACTATAACGTATTCACACCTGGGATGCTAATCACACTTGGAGTACTATAGTAACAGGTGGCCTGCTTGCTGAGCAAGGGACGGGAGCTGTATAGACTAAAGAAGGCTTCGAAGGAGCATAATAGGAGATCAAGCAGTAACTGTTCAACTAAGTATACCAGAAATAGTATCAGTCAATGTCTGCTCTTTCCATTGTTGAATTGGTGGCATTTAACTACAAGTTCTCACTCTGTAATGACCCAGTATACTGGAGCTATGGCAGCCAGAACCTATACCCATACCAGTAGCCAGGAGGCGAACTGGTAGGAACTGGCAGGCAAGTAACTACTTGACCTACGGAGACCCAATAGCCTGGGCTGCGAGATGGACAGAATGGGCTGGTAAGGTCCTTAGGTACCTGGCTACACCGGGGAGCAGTGTCAGCATACATAAGAACCTCTGTAGGGGCAGCTATTCCACTAAGCTGGGTAACTGGAGAAAGGGTCCAAGTGTCTATCGCTGGCGACAGAATAGACAGGATGACAGGGTAAAGTCATCTTGTACATCAGACAAGGTTACCCTACCCTCAGGATCCGGTTACCCTGCCATGGGGCTCGGGTTACCCTGTCCAAAGTCCTGAGTTACCCTACCTTTCAATATGAAGTCCCTTGGGGAGTTCGGGAAAAATGACAGGAATATTTGTCACACAAAGCCATGCATAATACTAGAATCCGGGGTTCCAGGAGATGCTATTGTGCAAGCTATGCAGCTCCGAAGAGACTGTAAATTGGAGACATTATTGCTATCATACCCCTCCAGCCCCGCCTTGAGGCCCGACCGTTATGGGTAAACGGTTGTGTAGTTGTGTGCAGTCTAGCAAAGAGGAATCTTTGCAGACCTGCATCCAACACCGTATATGTTGCTGCCATCTGGTCGACTGTAAGCTGTTTGGGGGGTGTACAAGGGGGCATAGAGTGGAGGAGAAAGTACCTCCTCCAAGTTGTTCGGAGTCAAATGGACCAAAACCAACAGAGTTAACGGGTGTTAACTATAGGGGTCCCGAAGGTAGTCCTGGGTAGTGCTGGGGCCACCGGAAGAGTTTTACACCAACCAAGCCCGGAAGTGTCCCCAACACCATAGACTCTGAAAGGGAAGTGCAGAGACACTAAAAGCATGATTTCTACTACAGGTAAGGTGGATGTGAGGTAGTGGTTATGGGTAGCGCCCATTGCACTACTTCCCGACTACGGTATCTTGTGGAAGACACCGGAAGACCGAGAATCATAAATAGTAGATGCGTAAACTGCCCATGATAGCTTCCGGGGTCATGCAGAGATCGATGCAGATGGGAAGGGTGTCATAGAGAGTCCAGCGAATCAGGTGTCTTGATGGTTAGCCACTGGCAAGACGCCGATGCGAAGAAGTTTTGACTCTGGCAGGCAAAATAGAAATGTGCTGCAGAAACGATACCCATATAAGGTGAATGCTGACTAGAGTCTGTCGACACATGCATATCCAAGGGGTGTGCCAAGAGATGTATCAGACCACCCTTAGTGGAGAAGTGTGTGCTCGAATGGTTGGAGTAAACTGATGGGGGAGTTTCTGGCATAAGATAAAACTACTTGAAAAGTCTATGTCAGGACTCTTCTACTCCAACAAGCAATCCTCTCAAGACCTTAATTGAGTAAAGCGTCAGGCTTAACGATATTAAGTTTTACCACTTTACTCTTACATCTTTGTGAACTTTTGGCATTACGTTTCAAGTTGTTTGATGCAGTGGCAACCTTGGGATTTATCTTCCTAGGAGTGCTCCCATTACACACTCATCCCTAGTATGACTGATAACATAGTCTCTTTCAAAGTATCCAACGATACTCTTGAAACCTTGTGAGTATCAAATGATACTACAATACAAAATATAAAACATTCAAAGTATGATGGAATACCTTTGAAATATAATAAGTATCAAACAATACCATAAAACAAAATATAAAACATTCAAAGTATCAAGCAATATCTTCGAAACGTAACAAGTATCAAACAATACTATAGAACAAAACATAAAATATAAACCAGTACCTGTACCGGTTCCAGATACTGTATTTTCACTAATCCCAACCTCCAATACACAATACCAATTCACCAAACCCATCACCAGCTTTGACTACAAGCTACAAGTAACAGTTGTGCGAGTAAAATTAAAAAACCAGAAGTAGGGTTGAGATGAGCAGGTACTGTGGAGCATGTATGAAAGATAGGAAATAAACTCGCTACTCTTGCAAAAACTGCTTTAGCTCTAGCTTTGATTTATGAAAATCAGTGCACTGATGAGCGGAAAAAGTGAAAATTTGGTAGATCAATGGCAGGTACTATCATCACACAAGTGGTAGTTATTGGCATAGAGGCATTAGGCAAAGTCTATAAAGAAAAGTTGGCTTCTAAGAAGAAGGCAAAAAAGGCAGCAGAAGTCAAGAGAATGTAACGATACAGCATACATGAGCTATGGCAGCCTGAACCTGCAGCCATATAGACAGCCATGGGGTAGACTGGTAGGAACCAGCAGGCAAGTGGGTACGTGACCTAAGGAGACCTGATGGCCCAGGCTTCGATATGAACAGAAGTAGCCGTCAAGGGCCTTAGGTACTTGGCTGCATCTGGGAGTGACGTCAGCATACTTAGAGACCTCTGAAGGGGCAGCTATTCCACTAAGCTGGGTAACTGGAAAAAAGGTCCAAGTGTCTATCTCCGGTGACAGAATAGACAGGATAATAGAGTAAAGTCATCTAGTACAACAGACAAGGTTACCCTACCCTCAGGATCAGGTTACCCTGCCATGGGACATGTGTTACCCTGTCTAAAGTCCTGGGTTACCCTACCTTTCAATACGAAGTGCCTGGGGGAGTTTGGGAAAAATGACCGGAATGTTTGTCACGTGAAGTCATATATAATACTGGAATCTGGGGTTCTGAGAGATGCTATTGGGCGAGCTACACAGCTCCGAAGAGGCTGTAAATTGGAGATATTATGCCTATCATGCCCCTCCAGCCCCGCCTTGAGGCCCGGACGTCATGGGGAAATCGTTGTGTAGTTGTGTGCAGTCTAGCAAAGAAGAATCTTGGGAGACCTACTTGCAACACCGTATATGTCACTGCTGTCTGGTCAACCATACGCTCCTTACAGGATATATAAGGGGGCATAGGGTAGAAGGTACGGAACCTCCCCCAAGTTGTTCAGAGTAAAACAGACCAAAAGTGACAGAGTTAATGGGAGTTAACCGTGGGGGTCCCAAAGGTAGTCCTGGGTGGTGCCAGGAGGACTGGGAGAGTTTTACACCTACCAAGCGTGAATGTGTCCCCAATGCCATAGGCTCTGCAAGGGATGTACAGAGACACTACAAGCATGATTCCTACCACAGGTAAGGTGGATCCAAGTTGGTAGTTATGGGTAGCATCTATTGGATCACTTCCGGACCACCATATCCTGCCAAAGACACCAGAAGCTAGAGAATCGTAAATAGTAGATTGATAAACTGCTCACAGCAGCTTCCTGTGTAGAGTATAGACCAATGCATATGGGAAGAGTATCATAGATTGTCTAATTTGTCAGCTGACTTGACAGTTAGCCACTGGCAAGGCACTGATGTGATGTGGTTTTCACTCACATAGGCAAAATGGAAATGTGCCACAGAAACGATAACCGCATAAGGTGAACGCCGACTAGAGTGTGTCGAGACATGCATGCCTGAAGGGTGTGCTAGGAGGCATGTCAGACCACCCTTAGCGGAGAAGAGTATGCTGGAGATGTGTTAGACCACCCTTAGTGGAGAAGGGTGTGCTTGAATAGTTGGAGTAAACTGATAGGAGAGTTTCCGGCATAAGATAAAACTGCTTAAACGTCTGTGCAAGGACTCTCCTACTCCAATGATCAATCCTCCTAAGACCTTAATTGAGTGAAGCATCAGGCTTGACGAGATAAAGTTTTGCCCTTTACTTTACTCTTACATCTGGGTGAACTTTTGGCGATAAGTTTGAAGTTGTTCTGTCCGGTCGCAACCTGGGGATCCATCTTCCCAGGAGTGCCCCCCCTTACAGAGAAAGAAGCAGGAGAAGTACTCTTGAAGGTCAAGAATATTAAAATGTACGATTTCATTATCCAATACAGTGACATACATGAGTTGCTTTAACTCAGGTATGCAACCAAGTATGACTCATAGATATTTCCTTGGTTGGGTGGCTGCACACATGATTAGATTGTGGCTATATATAGACAGGTTTATTTCCTATAATTATCACATACTTTGCACCCCCTTCCTATCAAGTTATTGAAATGCAAACACCACAGACAAGTTATTGATACTTACCAACACACCTTGCTTTTTCACCTCAGTTTAAGCATCGCATGCTTTTATATCCTACTCCACTCTTAGAGGAGATATCCATGAATCACCCCTAGTCGTCCTTTGAGCCTTGCAGGCATGGACATAGATGAGCCTTCTTTCTGTATTCCTTCTCCTCAAATCATTGCTCAGTCTGCCAGAAGCAGGTGTACTGCTGAGTGAGGTTCTGCCAATACCTCTCCTTACCCTTATCGAGCTCTGACTCCTGCTCCTCCTTCTACTAAGCCCAACTTGTTGAAAATAGGAGAACAATTGTGTGTGGAGGCCACAATTGTACTGGAGCTTACATAAGCACTTACTAAATTCTTGTCTTTCTATTTTCTGTTGCTACCTGATGTTCTGCTTTCTTTTCTTCTCTTAACAACAACAACAACCATCACTTTCTTTATTCCTTCTTAACTCTCTGTACACAAACAAATTCGATTCTCTCATCCACTTCCGTTCAACCTCTGCCTTATCAACCTTGATTTTCAACACAACTCTACTGCTCCTCTCAGTACTGAACAGATCATGTTAGCACGTTATCTGGACACTCTTCCTCCTGCCTTTGTTATCCCTTATGGGATCAACAAGCTCTGCGACCTCTCATCAGCGGAGGTGATCATCATCCCCCTCCCCCACGCCATCACCAGATTGCTGGATAACCTATACCCCTCTATCCTCCCACCTAATCTGTCAGCCCTGGAAGCCCCGGTCACCTCATTCAATGTGCACCTGGTCCCCTTAGCCTGGGCCCCCCCTCCTCACTTATTTGCCTACATAGTGACCACTGCTGCTCCTTCTTCCTCCAGGCCCTGGACTCCTACATAGGGGAAGAAGAAAGGAAAGAAGAAAAGAAACTCTGACTCCTTAGCTGAAGTGGCTGGAGCATCAGCTGAGGTCACCTGGGCCAAAGAGCCCTCCGCTATTCCCACTGCAGCTGGAAGCTTCTTTGTCTCTCATACTTACCCACTCCCCCACCCCTCTGCTCCACAGATTATTCATGTGGTTTCTGATCTTGTAGCCAATGCTTTACACAAGGCCAACTGTCCCTTCCCTCTCTCCTTCTCAGCTGTCTGCAATTACAATGGATTAGTAACTCTCCTCAACAATTCCCCATACACACCCATATCCTCCTATTTCCCGAAGTTCAAACTTTTTTTTTTTTGGCTTAACAAATTCTTTCCAGTTGGAAACAACCCCTGCCTCCCTTTCTGCCTAGTACCTAGTGAGGTCCAGCTGGTAATCTACAGTATTCCAATCATAGTTCTTCCCCCAGACCAGGACAGCATGTATCAGGTGATACTGGCTCCAATTCACAATGCCTGCAAAGTTACCATTCTTGACTCCCAATGTCTCTAACCTGACTCCACTGTGAGGGGGGCTGGTTCTGTATAACGGGGGCTCTCCTAGGAAGATAGATCCCCAGGGTGTGACCGCACTGAACAACTTCAAACTTATCACCAAATGGTGACACAATCTAAGAGTAAAGTAAAGGGTAAAACTTAATATTGTTAAGCCTGATGCTTCACTCAATTAAGGTCTTGAGAGGATTGATTGTTAGAGGAGGAGAGTTCTCGCATAGAGTTCTAGGTAGTTTTATCTTATGCCAGAAACTCCCCCATCATCTTACTCCAACTATTCGAGCAGACCCATCTCTGCTAAGGGTGGTCTGACATGTCTCCTGGCACCCACTTCAGGCATGCATGTGTCGACACACGCTAGTCGGGGTTCACCTTATGTGGGTATCGTTTCTGTGGTGCATTGCTATTTTGCCCGCCGGAGTGACAACTTCTTCGCATCGGTGTCTTGCCAGTAGCTAAAAGTCAAGACACCTCATGAACTGGACTATCTATGACACCCATCTTATATGCATTGATTTCTACTTGGCTGCGGAAGCTACCTTGAGCAGTTTATCTATCTACTATTTACGAGTCGCGCGCTTTGGGTGTCTGCCGCATGGTACGGTAGTCTCGGAGTGCTCTCAGCGGCACTACCCATAACCACTACCTCGGCTCTACCTTGCCTGGGATAGGAATCATGCATTTAGTGTCTCTGCACTTCCCTTACAGAGCCTATGGTGTTGGGGACACTTTCAGGCTTGGTAGGTGTAAAACTCTCCCAGTCGCCCTGGCACCACCCAGGGCTACCTTCCGGACCCCCGCAGTTAACACCCATTAACTCCGTCAGCTTTGGTCCGTTTTACTCTGAACAACTTGCAGGAGGTACTCCCTCTTCCACCCTATGCCCCCTTATACATCCCGCGAACAGCCCACAGTCGACCGGATGGTAGCGATGTATACGGTGTTGCAGGTAGGCCTGCAAAGATTCCTCTTTGCTAGAATGCGCACAACTACACAACCGTTTGCCTATGACGTCTGGGCCTTAAGGCCGGGCTGGAGGGGTATGATAGGAATCATGTGTCCAATTTACAGCTTCTCCGGAGGGGCATAGTTTGCCCAATTGCATCCTCCGGAACCCCATATTCAAGTATTATGCATGGCTTCCCGTAACAAACATTCCAGTCATTTTTCCCAAACTCTGGGAGGGACTTCGTATTGAAAGCTAGGGTAACTCAGGACATTGGATAGGGTAACCTGAGCCTCATGGCAGGGTAACCTGAGCCTGATGGCAGGGTAACCTTGTCCGGTAGACAAGACGACTTTTCTCTCTTGCTCTGTCTACTCCCTCACTGGAGATAGACACTTCCTGTAACGTGTTCGGGCCAGGCCCTAGTCACGTAGCGGTATGATAGCAGCAGATGGCTTTGTGATCAACACGAAGCGAGCGCTGCTTGCTAAAGGAAGCTTCGAAAGTGGTGTAATAGGAGATCAAAGAAGTAACCGTTCAACCAGGTATATTAAGAATACTGTCTGTCGAAGCCTGCTGTTTCCATCGCGAAATTAGCGGTCTTTAAATACAGCATATCGCTTATCTCCAGTATGAGCGATATTGCAAAACATTGTGTGTATCAACCGATAGCACACGAAACAATACAAGTATCAAACGATACTGTAAAACCAAACATAAAA
>PYWC01000015.1:1371913-1442935 GCA_003182015.1 Tuber magnatum | reverse complement strand
TTGATACACACAATGTTTTGCAATATCGCTCATACTGGAGATAAGCGATATGCTGTATTTAAAGACCGCTGATTCCCGCGATGGAAACAGCAGACTTCGACAGACAGTATTCTTAGATACACTTGGTTGAACGGTTACTTCTTTGATCTCCTATTACACCCCGTTCGAAGCCTCCTTTAGCAAGCACCGCTTGCTTTGTGTTGATCACAAAGCCATCTGCTCCTATCGTACCGATACGTGACTAGGGCCTGGCCCGAACACATTACACCCACACTCGACCCACCCCGATCCTCATAAAAGAGAAACAAGAGTAGGAAGTTGAAGAAATCTTGTTCCATAGAAAATGATATAATGATAACAAATTCCTAGTGGAATAGAAAGAATATCCAAGAAGTAAGGACAGCTGGGAACCTCTGGAAGGCATCGAACATAGCATGGAACGAGTGAAGGGATAGTGGGAACACAACAAGAAAGGAACACCACCAAGTATTCGACAGATCTCGACAGGAATCGCCAGGCCAACCACAAGGTACTGGTCACCAGAGATGCCTGATACCCACCGGTTAGGAGAAGAAATCGATGAAGGGCTAGCAAAGGAAGGCTTCTGGGGTGGTTACTTTGATAGCGAATTCAAAGTACCAGCGAGGAGGACGACGCAATGGAGGATGCAGCACTTGACTACTACTTCTAAAATCTACCACCTCTCCATCCAAAACCATAATGATGTCAAACTATGTGGAACTTAGTGTGGGGCAGTGCTATGAGCTTATGGGACTCTTAGTGAACCGCGTCACTATCCCATTTTCGGAATATTTCTCCAAAATTTACTGTTCTTACTGCGAAGAATGTGGCATGGTGCAAGTGACCTGTGGGGACAATGTTGGAGTGCAGGATTACTGCAACATGCCCTGGTATGAGAGTGGTTTCTTTGTTGAAGTTGTAGCTTGCGCTTCTTGTCTGTCGTCTGATTACATGTTGGGCAATGACTTTCTTGAAGAGGAGAGTTATAGCGAGGAGGATTTCTTTGAGAATTTTGATTTTCAGGACTGTTAGTTTTGTTTTGGGTTCAACAGTTGTTTTGTTTTGGGGAATGTAACCGGTACAGGTACTAGGTTATGTTTTATGTTTTGTTTTACAGTATCGTTTGATACTTGTTATGTTTCAAAGGTATTGCTTGATACTTTGAATGTTTTATTTTTGATTTGTTAGTATCATTTGATACTTGTTATGTTTCAAAGGTATCGCTTGATACTTTGATTGGTTTATGTTATCGCTCATGCTGGAGATAAGTGAGAACTTGTATTAAAACACCGCTAATTCCACGATGGAAACAGCAGACTTCAGCTGACAGTATCTTTAATATACTTAGTTGAACGGTTACTTCTTGACCTCCTATTATGCCCTTTCAAAGCCACCTTCCATTTTTACAGCTCTCGTCTCTTGCACACCAAGCAGGCTACCTGTTCCTATCGTAATTGAAGCATGATTAGCACCCTAGATGTGAACACGTTACAACAACTGTCTCCGCAGCTGGGATGCTTTCCTGACACTATTCTACTCCTTTGACAAAAAAGCCCCTGTTATTGTTGCCCTCCAGGGTCCTCACTCTAGGTGTGGCAAACTCCTATCCTCTCTTGGTTTTCTCTTGTTGGTGGAAGCCATCCTGCGACCTACTCCGCCACTCCTCATCCCTTCATGGAGCTGGACAAGTTTACTGCTAGTCATATACATCAAATGTGGGCAGGTAAGGGCTACCTTGCCACCTACCCCTCCTGGCACTCCCCTCTGAACACCCTCTGCCCTGTCCCAGGTGCAACATCGCCCCAGAAGACATGGCCTACACCCTTCCCTACTACCCTGCAACATCTTCGCTTCACCCCCTCCATGTCCCTTCAGTTCACTCTGGCCCCTCTTCCTCCTCTCCATGGGTCTCCGTCCTCCTGTTGTCGGAAGTCTTCCCCTTCACCCTTGCCACTAGAGTGAACTACCCTTGCTGTAACGTATTCAGGCCGGGCCCTAGTCACGCAGTGGTATGATTGGAGCAGATGGCTTCTTGATCAACAAGAAGAGAGCACTACTTACTAAAGGAGTCTTCGAATGGGGTATAATAGAAGATCAAAAGGTAGCCGTTCAACCAAGTATATTAAGAATACTGTCTGTCGAAGTATGCTGTTTCCATGGTGGAAATCAGCAGTCTTTAAACACGGCATATTACTTAGCTCCAGTATGAGCGATATTCCAAAACTTTGTGTGTATCAACTGATAGCACATGAAACAATACAAGGATCAAGCATTACTGTGAAACCAAACATAAAGTATTTTGTGTATCAACTGATAGGATGCGAAACAATACAAGTATCAAATAATACTGTGAAATCAAACATAAAACAATATGTGTATCAACTGATGTCACATGAAACAATACCAGTATCGACTAATACTATGAAACTAAACATAAAACTAACCTAGTACCCATACCGGTTACACTTCCAAAATGAAATAACAATTTTACCAAACAAGATAACTTAATGAAATCCTAAGGGTCGGTAAACCTGCTATTCTCCTGAAAGTCCCCATAGGACCTATCCTCCTCGTCATCACTATCCTGCAATAATCTCATGTTGTCCTTCAACATCCATTCCGACCCTTCCAGCCATTGCTTCAAACACTCCTGACTGGGTGCTTCGTATACCAAGCAACCTGATTCCTCGTAGTGCGGTAAATCCAGCGAGTTTCGGACTGTTCAGTCTTTCAAATCCTCTATTTCGATATTGTTCCATCCGCAATCATCGCGGTAATTGACGCAAAATATCGACCAGTAGGCCTCCAGTGGAATGGTTCCACTGTGCAGTAGTTCTCCGACTATGATGTGTTGTCCCTTGATGCTTGTCTCTTCGCAGGTCAACATTTCTTAGGTTTGCAAAGCGATAAAAGTTTGTAAGGGTAGTGTGTCTTGTAAGGATTTTCTTTCACTTTGTAGGTCTGGTAGTAAGGTTTTTTTTTCTTCGGTAGAGTTTGAGGGGTGGTGGGTGGTATTTATGTCTTCGTGTTGGCCTCGCTTAGCTATTCAGGGGAAGTTGGGTGGTATTTAACCTCAGTTTCTTCCGTTTCTACACACATCTCACATTTTTCCATACTCAGGTAACATCCACTTCCAAAGCGCAATATGTCAGACATTGTTTCTCCCCACATCCGTCCCCTTGACTCAGTGGTTATTTCTAGGTATTTGTTGCAAATATGTATGCATAATTGCTATGTAAGGTATCATCTAGGGATAATTTCACAGTTCACCAACAGTCCCATTAGCTGATGGCGCAGTTTTCAAGATACTTGCTCATAGTTTGACATCGTAAGGCTGTTGGATGGTGCATTTTTGTTCCTTTGTTATTCCCAGTATTTGGCTTCAGCTAGCTGTTCTAGGTACTCAGCTTCGTCATCCATTACTCGATTTTCATCTTTCCTGCTTTCAAACTTGCTTTCAAAATGGGCTGACCAAAACCCATCTTGTATGTTTTGATATGTGTCTGGGCAGAGGTGTTGGATTTGGGGCATGGTTGGGCTCCAAGCCACGGTCACATAGTTTATTGTAGGGGGTAGCTTGTCCTCTAGTTTGTTGTCTTCCCACCCTTCATTTACCAGTTCCATTGCATTTCCTAATCCTTCGCGGTGTTCTTGGCTATTTTCCATTTCTGGGTATCCTGCCCATTTTACTAGAAACTGGTTGCGGTCATACTGCCTCCAGTGGTCTCGCATCATTTCCACTTCCCATTCCAGTTTCGCGTTATCCACAATCACAGGTGGTGTTGTGAGGCTACTTCCAGGAAAGGCAGTATCATTGTTAGAGAGGTTTCGTTTCACAGTGTATGTGTGGAATGTCCCTTGTCTCTTTCTGTACATTCTGCCATACACTTCCACCATATAATTTTGCGTATATTCATTATATTCAATTATATTGAATGGTCCTTGCCAGGGTGGTTGCACTTTCTTGCTTCGCCATGATTCTGTCGTGAAAAGGCTTCCATAAACCAGTTAGAGGTTACCTTTCCCTATCGGTGTCTGGTGTGTGCATCCTTTTGCTGCCGTTCTTGTACTCGTGAATCGTGCCAACCTGATAGCATTAAATGCTGTGTTCCGGGCTGGTTGGTGTCTGTTCACTAATTCATCGGTGGCCAGTACTGCGGAGTTCTTGATATTCCCTAGGGGGAGTAGTGGGTAGTTTTTTCCAAAAACAGCTTTATATGGTGACATACCGAGTGTTTCTGACGATCCTGCATTTAGGTATGCTGCCATTTCCGGTATGGCATTGAACCAATTGTTCAGTCTTGTATTGCCTAGATTTCCAAGGCCTGTTTTGAATTCCTGAATTTCCCTTTTGACTTGTCCTTTCCTCTCACGGTGGTCTGGTACTGCCTTGATGTACTCAATTCCTAGTGATCAACACTGCTGTCTCCACACATGTGACTCAAATCGTGGGTCTGCATCGCTTACTAGTGATGTTGGGTAACCATGGGGTGTAAATATTTTGTAGCACAGTAGTTTCCAGGTTGCTATTGCCGTCAGTTTCTTAGTTGTGGGTGTGCGCTATGTGAATCCCAAAAACGTGTCTATTGCAGCTAGGATTATGTCGTATCCCCATGAGTTATGGAAAGGTCCTCGGATGTAACTGGTACGGGTACTAGGTTATTTTATGTTTTATACTGGTATTGTTTCGTATGCTATCGGTTGATACACACAATGTTTTATGTTTCATTTCAGTATATCATTTGATACTGGTATTGTTTCGTGTGCTATCGATTGATAAACAAAATGTTTATGTTATGTTTCACAGCATCGTTTGATACTTGTCTTGTTTCGTGTAGTATTGGTTGATACACACAAAGTTTTGAAACATTGCTCATACTGGAGATAAGCGATACGCTGTATTTAAAGACCGCTAATTTCCATGATAGAAACAGCAGACTTCAACAGACAGTATTCTAAAAATACTGGGTTGAACGGTTACTTCTTTGATCTCCTATTACACCCCGTTCGAAGCCTCCTGTAGTAAGCAGCGCTAGCTTCTTCTTGATCAAGAAGCCATCGGCCCCTATCGTTCAGCTACGTGACTAGGGCTTGCCCGAAAACGTTAGATTTTTTTAACCCCTTCAGGTAGTTAGAAACCTGCCCGGACCTGGTCTGATCAATCTACGAAGCATCCAACAACGAGGCTAGCAGTGGGGAGTGTCAGAACCAAGAGAGGTTCGGCTCCGCCAATACAACACCGTGGAGTCACTGGAGACTTGAAGTGGGACGCAGGTCCTACGAGAAGGCCTCAACAAGAAAAGGCAACCCAAGGGACCGGAAGGGTCAAGAAGCGACTTCTCAATTGATGAAGCAGAAAGACAACCAGTGCGAGACTTGGCCAAGAAGACCTTTCGCAAATCAACAGACGAATTAGCAAAGGCAGCAACAAGCCTTCCTGGGCTATTTCCCCCTATCCCCAGCAAAGGAAAGGCACCGGCGGAACCACGAAAGAACCACATCCTACCTGTCGGCACACCTACACAGGAAGACAACGACGAAGAAATACCAGATCATTCAGTTGTAAAGGAACCAGAAGACGAATTCTCTAGCGACCCTTCAGAAAGCTCATCAGATGGCAGTTCGGACAAGGAAGAGTCCATACACGATACGTCAGAAGGAGAATCCACTGGCCGTCTGCCACTGGGGCTGGGTGAACAGGACCAAAAATCAAACTTCTGCTACTATCCTCATTCTCGGGCGAAAAAGAAGACCTCAAACCTGGAGCATTTGATTGATGGGTAACAACCATCTCCCAATACCTGGCCCTGCACGGAGTGGGAAAAACTAAGGAAGGAAGGGGAGCATAGTTTGGAAGCTTCTGTAACGGAAAAGCAGAGGAAGCATACCACCAAGCAATGAACCACTATGCCCGTGGGGAAAAAAATCCGCAGGATGACCCTGATAAAATACCTGAGAGAAAGATTCCAATCCTCGCGGAACATGGAAGAACCATACAAAGAGTTCCAGGATATCCAGCAAGTATGAAATGGCAGGACAGAAAGAGTAACCTTAGTCACAACGGATCTCTTAATGTATCATGGACGATTACCTACCGGGACGGTATCTCAGTACACGCTACGACAAAGATTGTATGAAGCAATGCATCCCAGACTACACCAGGAGGAAGAACCCATGGAAGAAGAGAGAGATTCTTTTGACAAAATAGTCAAGCGGGCTGAACGGAAGGTCACTATCCTGTATGAAACAGGAGTTTACTGAACCCACATACCGCAGCAGAAAAACAGCAAAGGATCATCATTGAGGGACAATACAAAGAAGAATAAACCATAGCACAAGGATTCGAAAGACAAGAAAGACAAGAAGCAGAAACAATACGATAAAGGCACATCTTTCGCATGCAGGAAAAAGGGCACTATTCAAAGGATTGCTATGCCAAAAAGGGAAAAGGAAAAACAGCGCAGCAAGTGGCGAGTATAAACCACATGGAAGTAACTGAATACGACGAAGTGGAAATTAATTCAGTGGAAATGGAAAGCCTCCGAACTCAACCAGGACTAAGGACTCGGGCCCGTGACGTACTAGCAGGAACGATCTACATAGAAGGCCATCCAGCAAAGGTGCTATTTGATACAGGAACAATCGGTTGTGACATTGTCAGCACTGCCTTTATCTTGACCCACAGCATACTAACCGAACCACAACCCCAACCAACAACAGTCAACATGGCAATGAAAGGCTCCCGTTTTCAAGCCACAGGAAATGTGGGCTGACGTTAGGAATCGGGAAGAAGAAAAAGACAAATGAGGAAATGTTGGTAGGAAACTTGGCAAAGTATGACGCCCTGATTGGAATGCTATTCCTAAAAAGACACAACACCCTTATCAGGTGTGGGGACACAGCAATGGAACTTCCCAATAACAAACCTCGAGTTTTGTGCAAACCAACAAGCGGGGAAATCCAAGCCGCGGTTACCGATGCAACCTCAGCAACACTGTTGGAAGAATACGAGGATGTATTCCAAGACAGGGTCCCTGAGACACTACCCTCTATGCGCAAGATTAACCATCACATTCAGCTGAAAGACCCAACGGATCTAAAAAATGAACCAATATACTCAATCCCAGAAGCATATAAGGAGAAACTGATGAACTGGATAAACAAGAAATTACGAAGTGGAGTAATTGTACGCAAGGAGGTTCCCAGAGTGGTACCGATATTTGCACAACCTAAGTCAGATGGAAGGATCTGCCCCCTAGTGGACCTGTAAGTGAGGAACGATAACAGGATCATGGATAGTCTATCGATCCCCAACCAGCAGCAGATCCTTAACTGCATTCGACAAGCAAAATTCAGTAGTAAGATTGACCTGAGCGATGCATACTTCCAAACACCAGTGGACAAGGACAGCGTCAAGTTCAATTTATTCAACACTCTGTTTGGAGGATTTGTTAGCAAGGTGATGTGACAAGGAGACATGAATGAACCGGCCACCTTTATACAAATAATGGAAGACCTCCTGAGCGGATTTCTACATCACTTTGTATGGGTATACATTGGTAATATACTCGTATTCTCAGACATAAATGAAGATCACGAACAGCACATACGGCAGGTATGTGACTGACTCAGAAAGGCAAAATTCTATACAAGCAAAAGGAAGTCAGTACTATTTGCAGACAGGCTAGAAGTCTTAGGACACATTGTGGATAGTGAAGGAATCTCTGTATCCCCCCAGAAAATATCATCTATTGCAGTGTGGGAAATGCCCCAAAACAAGAAAGAATTGCAACGCTTTCTGGGAATAATGAACTATGTGGCCCAGTTCCTCCCACATCATGCGCCCATGACAGCACCATTAACGGACTTAACGGGGAATGGTGAATGCATATGGACAACAACCCATCAGACTGCATTGGAAATGGTACAAAAGCGAATTATCGATCACCAAGTCATGCGACCAATAGATACAAGAAGCAAAGAACCAATTTGGCTAGTAACGGACGACTGTGATTTGGGGATAGGGGCATGGGTGGGACAAGGACTTACCTACGAGATGGCTCGACTAGCCGCATTATATAGCAGGAAATTTACAAATGCACAGATGAATTATTGAACCACTAATAAAGAGGCCTTAGCAATAGTGGAAGCGCTTAACCAGTTCCAAAATGTACTAATGGGGAATTCCTTTACAATAGTTATGGACCACCGACCGCTAACACACCTACGAACTGCAAAGAATGCAGGCAGAAAGCAAGTTAGATGGCTCCGTGCCTTAAGGAAGTACGACGCGAAGATAGTCTATACACGAGGAAGTATGAACCATTTAGCTGATGCCCTTTCCCGAGTGTATGAGGGAGGATCAGACTTGAATCCACTCTATGTCCATGATTATACGAAGGAAGCAAATGATATCTCTGATAACACAGTCTACGAGCAAGAATCAAGTACGATGGAACCTGAAGGGGATATCTCCCCTACCTCCCCCCCTTAATCATACACTGAGTACCCTAATGAGGCACCTGTACCCCCTGACAGCCCTTGCTCAATAACTGCAGGAAATGATTGGGGCAACCAGTGTACCCTGTGAAGGACGCCACCTGAAGAACTCCAACATAGCACGTTACACTACTCACACTGTTAGATGGACCATTGACCATATCATCAGACTGAGATCAAATTCACAAACAACCACCCTAGATGGCGGAGCAACCCAACCCCTTATCCTTTTAGTGAAGGACCAAGCCCCCCTAGTGCAGACATCGACCCAAGCCCTTCGGAGTCCCCCGAAATCGATGACTGGGAATGGCAACAAATAGCTAGCGATAGACCAAATAGCGCAGGGGAAGGGCCGTCCACCCTGGCCTAGCCAATGCTCAGGTCTTGTGCAATCCTGGCACTGCTAAACCCAAAAGCCTCGGGGTTTGAGATGCCACAACCAGACAACCCACCACCGATTGGACAGGTGGAACAGATAGAGGACATTCCCTATGAAACAATAGCAGGATTCTGAATGCCAGGACCTGATAGCCCACTACCTATCAGGCGAAGAGAACAACTAGAAAGTCTAACAAATGAAATGATGGTTTCGGTCATACCCCCAACAATGGGTGAATATAGACGAGGACTTTACTATGTCTTGGAAGACAGAGAGGAGGAAGGCCTACCTGAGACAACCATAGGAAGTGAGGTAGAAGACAAACGCGATATCTTGCAGACAGTCAATGAAATGATCAGAACGTTGCGAGCACATATGGTTGCAGCAAACCAGAGAGAACCAATTGGGAAAAAGGTCACGGAGAGTATGGACTCCACAGGAGACTTGTCCTCCTACAAGGTGGCAAACGGAATGCTATATGCAAAAACCAGATACGGGGAGGAATGCCTGTATATCCCAAAAGGCCCTGCATACGGAAATATGTTATTAAGGGAGTATGCCATTAGTGAAGTCCACAACAAAGGCCACCACAGTGTCGAATGAAACTTACGGTATGCTACTGACTACCTATTTTGGCCTGAAATGTGTAAGGACTTCAGAGCATATGTGGCCCAATGCCACACATGCCAGATAAATGAAGTACCTACAAAGTTACCAGAAGGAAAGGCTGAGACAATTGTCCTACCATTGGAAATTTTTGAATCAATAGCCATTGCCTTTGTGGGACCCTTCTATAATGCATGGGGATACGACACAATCCTAGTTGCGATGGATAGGTTTTCGGGATTCACGTGGCTCATACCTAGAACTAAGCAAGTAATGGCAATAACAACCAGGGAACTTCTATGCAACAAAATATTTACACCCCATGGCTACCCAACATCCCTACTGAGTGATGCTGACCCACGATTTGAGTCACATGTGTGGAGACAGCAGTGTCAATCACTAGGCATTGAGCATATCAAGACAGCACCAGGCCATCGTGAAACGAATGGACCAGTTGAAAGGAAAATTCAAGAATTGAAAACAGCTCTGTGAAACCTAGTCAATGCAAGACAAAACAATTGGTTTAATGCCATACCGGAGACGGCAGCATACCTAAATGCAGGATGGTTAGAAACACTCGGTATGTCACTATATAAAGCTGTTTTTGGAAAAAACTAACTGCTACTCCCCCTGGCCAATTTCAACAACTCTGGAGTACTGGCCACCAATGAATTATTGAACTGATACCAAGCATTCCATAATATGGCATTTAACGCTATCAAATTAGCACGATTTAGGAGCACAAGAACAGCAGCAAAAGGGCACAGACACCATACACTGATAGGAAAAGGTAACCTGTTGTTGGTTTATGGAAGCCTTTTCACAACAGAATCAGGGTGAAGCAAGAAACTGCAACTGTGCTGGGGAGGACCATTGAAGACAATTGAGTATAATGACCATAGGCAAAACTACACAGTAGAAACGGACGGCACAATGTACAGAAATCAGCACCTGACATTCCATGCATCTATGGTGAAACAATACCTCCCTAACCACTACACCACCTTTCCCGGAAGAAGCCATGCAAAGCCTGCGCCAATCACGGTAAATGAAAAGCAAGAATAGGAGGTGGAGGTTATACGAGACCACAGGACGCACTATGACCGTGACCAATTTCTGGTCAAAGGGGCTGGATATCCGCAAATGGAAAACAGCTGGGAACCACTCCAAGGATTAGAAAATGCAAGGGAACTAGTAAACCAATAGTGGGAGGACAACAAATCAGAGGACGAGCTACCCCCTACAATAAACCATGTAACGGTGGTATGGAGCCCAACCGTGCCAGAAATACAACACCCCCGCCGAAATACAAATGAAAGGATAAAAGATGGTTTTTGGTCGGTCCATTTTGAAAGCGATTTCGAAAGCAGTGAAGAGTAACGACCCAATACACATGAGCTATGGCAGTTGAAACCTACACCCATACAGGTAGCCTGGAGGCGAACTGGTAGGGACCAGCCAGCAAGTGAGTACTTGACCTGTGGAGACCTGATGGCCCTGGCTCTGAGCATGAACAGAACTAGCTAGCCAGGTACTTAAGTACCTGGGTACACCTTGGAGAGGTGTCAGCGTACTTAGGGACTTCTGAAGGGGTAGTTGCGCAGCTAGGCCGGGTAACTGGAGACAGGTCAGGAATGTCTATCGCCGGCGACGGCATAGACAGGGTAACAGGGAAAAGTTATCTTGTCCCCTGGACAAGGTTACCCGGCCCTCTGGATCAGGTTACCCTGCCATGGGGCTGGGGTTACCCTGCCCAAAGTCCTGAGTTACCCTACCCTTCAATACAAAGTCTCTCGGGAAGTTCAGAAAAAATGACCGGAATGTTCATTATGGGAAGCCACGCATAATACTGGAATCTGGGGTTCTGGCAGATGCTATTGGGCTGGCTAGGCAGCTCCGAAGAAGCTGTAAATTGGCGGCGATATTCCTATGATACACCTCCAGCCCCGCCATGAGGCCTGGACGTCATGGGCGAAAGGTTGCGTAGTTGTGTGCAGTCTCGCAAAGTGAAATGGTTGCAGACCTGCTTGCAACACCGTGTATGTCACTGCCATCCAGAGGACCATAAGCTGTTCGCGGGCTATATAAGAGAGAATAGGTCAGAAGGTGGGGTATCTCCGACAAGTTTTTTGCAGTAAAACGGAGCACAACTGACGGAGTTAAGGGGAGTTATTAGTAGGGGTCACGGAGGTAGTCCCAGGTGGTGCTGGGGCTGCCGGGAGAGTTATACACCCACCAAGCCCGAAAGTGTTCCCAATATCATAGGCTCTGAAAGGAACGTACAGAGACACTACAGGCATGATTCCTACCACAGGTAAGGTGGGTCCGAGGTAGTGTTCATGGGTAGCACCCATTGGACCCCTTCTGAATAACCGTAGCCTGCAGAAAACACCAGAAGCTCAAGAACCGTAAATAGTAGATAGATAAAGGCTCATGGTAGTGTCCAGGGCCAAGTAGAGATCAATGCATATGGGAAGGTGGTCATAGATAGTCTAGTTCATACGGCGTCTTGACGGTTAGCCACTGGCAAGATGCTGATACGTAGAGGTTTTCACTCCAGCAGGCAAAATCAAAATGTGCTGCAGAAATGATAACTGTATAAGGTGAACGCCGACTAGAGTGTGTCGACACATGCCTGCCCGAAGGGTTTGTTAGGAGATGTGTCGGACCGCCCTTAGCGGAGAAGGGTATGCTTGAATGGTTGTGGTTGTAACAACCCAGCGTACATGAAATATGGCAGACAGAACCTATACCCATACAGGTAGCCAGGAGGCGAATTGGTAGGAACCAGCAGGCAAGTAAGTACCTGACCTGCGGAGACCCGATGGCCCGGGCTCCGGGAATGAACAGAATTGGCTGGTCAGGGACTTAGGTACCTGGAGAGACCCGGGAGCGGTGTTAGCATACTTAGGGACTTCTGAAGGGGCAGTTGCTCAGCTAGGCCGGGTAACTGGAGACAGGTCAGAAAGGTCTATCGCCAGTGATGGGATAGACAGGGTAACAGGGAAAAGTTATCTTGTCCGCTGGACAAGGTTACCCTACCCTGGGGTTCAGGTTACCCTGCATTGGGGCTTGGGTTACCCTGCTCAGAGTCCTGAGTTACGCTACCTTTCGGTACGAAGTCCCTCTCTGAGTTTAGGAAAATTGACTAAAATGTGGGTCATGCGAAGCCATGCATGATGCTGGAATCGGAGGTTCCGGGGGATGCTATTAGGCGAGCTTCATACCTTCAATAAAGCTGTTAATTGAGGACATTATTCCTATCATACCCCTCCGGCCCTGCCTTGAGGCCCGGACTTCATAGGCAAACGGTTGTGTAGTTGTCCGCAGTCTAGCAAAGAGGAATCTTTGCAGACATGCTTGCAGCATCGTATACGTCTCTGCCGTCCTGTCGACCCCAAGCTGTTCGCAGGATATACAAGGGGGCATAGGGTGGAAGGTGGAGTACCCCCTCCAAGTTGTGGGGAGTAAAATGGACCAAAACTGGCGGAGTTAACAGGTGTTAACCGTGGGGGTCCTGAAGATAGTCCCGGGTGGTGCGGGGGCGACTGGGACAATTTTACACCTACCAAGTCCGAACGTGCTCCCAACACTATAGGCTCTGAAAGGGAAGTGCAGAGGCACGAAAAGCATGATTCCTACCACAGGTAAGGTAGATCCGAGGTAGTGGTCATGGGTAGCGCCCATTGTACCACTCCCGGACTACCATGCTCTGCGGAAGACACTGGCAGCCTGAGACCCGTAAATAGTAAATAGATAAACCGCTCACGGTAACCTCCGGAGTCAAGTAGAGATCAATGCATATGGGAAGGGTGTCATAGATAGTCTAGTTCATGAGGTGCCTTGACTGTTAGCCACTGGCAAGACCCCGATGCGCAGAGGTTTTCACTCCGGTGGGCAAAATGGAAATGAACTGCAGAAACGATAACCGCATAAGGTGAACGCCGACTAGAGTGTGTCGACACATGCATGCCCGAAGGGTGTGCCAGGAGACGTGTCAGACCACCCTTAGTGGAGAAGGGTGTGCTCAAATGGTTGGAGTAAACTGATGGAGGAGTTTCTGGCATAAGATCAAACTACCTGAAGGTCTATGCAAGAACTCTCCTACTCCAATAATCAATCCTCTGGAGACCTTAATTGAGTAAAGCGTCAGGCTTAATGATAGTAAGTTTTACCGTTTACTTTACTCTTACATCTATGCGAACCTTTGAGGGTAAGTTTGAAGCTGTTCGGTGCAGTAGCATCCTTGGGATCCATCTTCCTAGGGGTGCCCCCGTTCCAGTATATCGTTAAGCAAGCTCCTCGCTTAACTCCTCTCCTGATTAATTGTTTCCGCCCTTCGGCACTGACCTTGCGTGAAAACTGGTAACCTTGTCTAGAACAAGTAGCCCAGGGTGGAAAGTGCGATGGCTAGTACTGAACTTCGGATCAGAGTGGAATCCAACTCGGATTCAGACCTAGACCTTGACGAGAACACCACCAACACGTTTCGTGCTTCACTTTTTGCAGATGTTCGCGGTATCGACTGGGATGGCGACCAGCTGCTCTTGGAGGCTGCTCCTGTTCAGTTACCCATTGAATGTCTGGACCTCCTGATTACAGAACCTTGCACCGTGGCGCTCTGATTTTTCCAAGACCGTACCCTATTCTACAACATGCTCCCTCCCCCGCCGCACGGAGTTCCCTTTAGCCAGTTCTCCCCCGAATTCGACGAACCTTACATCGTCCGGGAAGTAGCCAAGTCTATTGAGGAAGTGAAGCGGAAAGTGAAGAACTGGAACACCCAGTAGCAGCAGGTATTCCGAACAAAGATCACTGCGGCAGCGGTGGAATGGATGAAGGTGCAGCAGGAGGCATACCTGCGGATGATAATGGATCAGCAGGCATTGAAGACTCGGATGGCAGCCTTGGAAAAGGCTTTTGAAGGAGGGCATAGTATTCATGCTGAGAATGGTGTACTGATGTTAGAGGTCGTGCCCCCACTCCCGCTCGTCCATACCAAGCCCGAGAACTTCGGCATGGAGTTGGCCATGAGAGCCAGAGACGACTAGTGGAGGACATACTTGAGCCCAATCGGTATACAGATGTTGGAAAGCCTGAAAGGCGAGGGCTACAGTTATACCTCCTCCTTCTCAAGAGCATCTACAGGCTCCTTGTCGGTCCCCCCCTCAATTGTCCACCGCAGGTCAGGCAGCCCAACGGTCGGGCCAACTGATAGACGTCAACCGAGAAAAAAAACGTCCAAACTGAAGGGTATCACGGCACCAGATACACCTGACCCTACTCCTTGTCTGACCCCCGCTCCAAGCATTTCCCCTTAAACACCTGCAGTTGCAACTCCCGTACCTCCTGTCACCGCCTCAAGACCCACACCTCTGCCAGTTTCGTTGCCCGCTCCAGATGCCTTCCCTGCCACAGCATTCCCACCTGCAGTATCGGCTACCCCGGGTTCCGGCCACTGCTTGCAGCATCACCTCGATTCTTTGAACAGGTAAGACGCCAGCAGGAGCGAACACCCATGGCTCCATCACGAGGGACTCCAATCACCGGACCTGGGACACCTGCTTGCTCCGTTCCTTTGGCACCGGTCATCCCCACTGCACCCTCGCAGCCAAGTCTTCCCTCCAGTCTCCCCACCATCACAAGTGGCAATTCGGACAGCCAGCAAGAGTTTTGTCTATCAGACTGTAAGTCGGAAGAGACCCGGATGGGGTGGATTCATTACCACTCCTATGGATGTATGAAGAGACCACGGACCCCGTGGAAGCATAGAAGGAGGCAGAAAGAAGAAGATGGATGACCGACATGTGGGTACTGTGGGTCATGGAGGCACGCTGGCCCCCCGATGCAACCCTTGAGTTGTCCAGAGTTGCAGTCTTTTCTGCGGATACCAGAGACGGTGCCCAACCCAACCCCTGAGAGTGGGCGACGCCCTGTTCCACCACTGGCGTCAGGAGGATCAGGGGCTAACCCCCTGGAGGATGGTAACCAGGATGGCCAGGAGGAACGGTTTGATGGGTACGATAGACCCTGGGAATCCCAAGGCGGGAACACTGGAGGTAGTGGAGACGAAAATACCCCACCTGGAGGTGGTACAGTGGGAGCAGACGGAGATCCAGGGGACTCTGACGATGACCCCCCAGATGATGATAACGAAGGAGATTCTCTCCTGGATTTGACCGCCTTCCTTGGTGCGCGCAAGGATGATTGGAGCAATGAGAAGGAATGACGGTGGGATCGCTGGGCCCAGAGGCTGGCGAGAGACCTGAGGGGTACTGGTTCTGCTTCTAGGCCAACACCAAGGGACCGGCAGTAGAAGCCGAAGAAGCTGAGTGATATCCCTGCATTCAAGGGCAAAGTTAAAGAACTCGCGCGCTTCCTGATCTTGGTAGAGGTCAAATTTGAATACTTTACGGATTGCAAGTTAACTGACATAGATAAGGTAAACTTGATGATCCCTCTTCCTGAAGACTCCGCCCGGGCATAGTACCTGGAGTTGCATGGGCACATTGACAAGGAAGCCGCCAAGCGCACTGGCATCCCTGTCAAAGAGCGCAACCCCCTACGGACATGGAAAGGGTTCCGAGAAGAGCTAGAACGAAGTTTCGGCGGACACCAGGTGGAGCGAGATCGATCCCTGCTCGAGTAGCGAGACCTTGTGATGAAGCCCCATCATATCAATAACTACCTGGATAAGATAATTGATTGTATGTATAAGCTTAGCTATACAGATCCAGTACAGGTATGAGACAAGGTTCGATCAGGCACCACACAAGAGGTTCGGAATGCGTGGGCACTTAAGGAGCCCCATCCAACCAACCTGAACGTGTACCTTGATCTTCTGCGGAAGGTTGGGCACATGCTGGAGGACAACAACCGGTTTAGTAACCGTGTCATCCACCCAGCCCCCTAGTCTCAACCCGCTGAGAAGAAGGAGGATAGACCCTCGATGTCGGGCAGGTTCAAGAATAAGGAAAAAGATTCCCGCAGACCAAACCAGAGGTCTGCCAAACCTACTAATTTCAATGTGGGGAAACAAGCAAAGCCGGCGACTTCTGAGTATTCAATAGCGCATAAGGAAATCCCATCGACTTTAACCGAACGTCGGAGAAAGCACAACCAGTGGACCAAGTGTGGACTAAGTGGTCACTTCTGCAGGAAGTATACCGCCACATCCCCAGTCTTTAGTTCATCGAAACGGGCTTGTGGGTTGAAAAGGTCCGCCCCGGTAAGCGAGCCCACAGGGACAGACAAGTGGCTGAAGCGCATTGAAGCGCCACCTGTGGCTTCCTGGTCAAAGACACTTGAAGTCCGCCAGGCATCACCTCATATCACTGAGGTTGATACTGACGGATCGGAATAGGTAAGAACACATTCTGTTTAAGGTGTAACCTGATTAACCCATGGCCACAGACCCCTGAGGGATAGATGGACATGAGCCACGGAGGTGGCTTCGGAGACGGGTAAGTACCCTTGTACGGCATAAACGACCCTGATACTGACTACACCCAGGTGGTGTGGGCAGGTAGATGTTACGGGCCGTGCACGGTGGACTGGGCTATCTCCCCTTTGTTGGGTTTCTGGTTATATCCATTGTTCTAGTTCTAGGTATTTCTTTCAGGATTTCCTTAGCTGGATGGGCAAGTCACAGGACGTTATTGTGGTTGAGGCTGCGTGAGGTCCTGCTCGAGGAGACGCTCGACATTGGGGAAGCAAGGCTGCTTCGCTTGGAACTGGTCCGACAGCGGACTTCCACCCACCTCAGGGAAAGATTTGTTATGTTTACTACAAGCGGAATTGGTTCAGGCTGGACTTGATCAAATAAATCATGCTATTTTCAAGTTTACCTGAGGAGGGTTCAGTACTCGAAATCATGCTCGCGTGATAGTAAACACCCTAGTTATTGATAAAAAGACGAATCCCAATCCCTTAATGTTTACCGACCCATTGTGGCTGCTCTTGTATTGAAAGGCAAGAGACTAAAGGGAATTACTAAGCCAAGATACCTAAGTCACCAAAACAAGTGAAGAGGCAGAAGTGTGACAACTTGCCTCGTCGGACTAAGTCTATCCACCTGCGGGTCAAGTTAGACGGGAAGATAGGAGCTAGACAGGGTAGCGTGAAAGCGCTCCTGCTACTCGGTAGTGGAGCTACTGGGCCGGTGCTTAGTAGCCGATGGGTTAAGCAGACCCAGGCACCTCGTTTACGATGAAAGGTACACATGCCGATAAGCGACGCTAGCGGTAATCACATTCCTGGGTCAGGTCTACACTATACCAAGTCATTAGAGATGAGGATATGTGATCACCACAATGAGATGCACTTTGAAGTCGCAGATATGCCTGACGCTAAGGTGGATGGGTACCTACCTATGTCTTGGTTGAGAAACCATAACTCTGACATAGATTGGAAGACCGGATCACTAACCTGGCACTCAGATTTCTGCAAGGCTAACTGCCTGGCAGAGCAGGGGTGGTTGGTGTTCATGACCGATGAAGAGTTACTAGCTGAAGACACTAGTAATGTGTACCTATTGGGAATTGTGCAATTCTCCGATGAGGAAGGTGCCGACATTACGGTTAAGCTACTCCCCAAGTATAGGGAGTATAGGGATATCTTCAGTCAAGAATGGATTGAGGCGTTGTCGCAACACGCAAAGTATGACTGCACAATCGAGTTGCAACCCGGAACTCAACCTCTCCTTGGGACTATCAATCTGTTATCGGAAAAGGAGCTTAAGGCACTCTGGGAATATCTGAATGACATACTGCGAACGGGGAAGCTACTGCGATCCAGTTCCTCAGCAGCAGCCCCTATCCTCTTCGTTCCAAAACCTGATGGTACATTAAGACTGGTAATAGATTACCGAGGACTGAACAAAATCAGGGTGAAGAGCAAGTATCCTGTACCGTTGATGAATGAACTACGAAACAGGTTAGGAAAAGCCCTTGTATTCACCAGGTTGGAGTTGAAGAACGGCTACTACCTCCTGAGGATGGCAGAAGGTGAGGAATGGAAGACGGCCTTCTGGTGCAGATATGGACTGCATGAATACACAGTCATGCCGTTTGGGTTGTGTAATGCCCTAGCAACTTTCCAAAGTATGATAAATGAGGTCTTTCGGGGTGTCATGGATGATGCAGTCATCGCATATATGGATGACATCCTGATCTATTCTGAAACTCTGGAAGAGCACGTCGCGATGGTGAGGCGTGTGATGGAGAAAGTGCGGAAAGCTAGACTATGTGTAAGCATGAAGAAGTCCAGTTTCCACCAACGGGAGGTTGAATTCCGCCGATACAAGATCTCCGATATGGGGATCTCTATGTTGTCGGAAAAGGTGCAGAGAATCAGGGATTGGGCACCTCCGACATGCCTCATCGACGTTCAAAGTTTTATGGGCTTTGCCAACTTCTATCGCCGGTTCATAGAAGGGTTCAGCAAGATAGTGAAACCTCTGACGGACTTGACAAAGAAGGATGTCCGATGGGAATGGACATCTGCATGTGAGCAGGCCTTCAACCATTTGAAGGCAGCGTTCACGTCCAAACCTATCCTAGCACATTTTGACCCTGAACGGCCAACCGGGCTGGAAACTAATGCTAGTGACTTTGCATTAGGAGCCATTCTCTCCCAGTTCTGTGACGATGAGAGATGGCATCCAGTGGCCTACCATGGTAGGATGTTTCACCCGGCGGAGATGAACTATGATATCCATGACAAGGAAATGACGGGCATCGTGGCAGCGTTCCAGGAATGCGATCGCCTGCTACGCTCGGTAACAGACCAGTTGGTGATCTATACGGATCATAAGGGTTTGCAGTACTTCAATAGTACCAGGGTCCTTAACCAAAGGCAACACCGCTGGGCTGAGTTCCTGCAACCGTTTAACTTCAAGGTGCTTTACCGAAAAGAACGGTTAAATGAGAAGGCAGATGCTTTGTCACGGCGCAGAGACTAGCGCCCTGAAGGGGGAAGTGATTTTCCACCAGAGTCGGTTTGTCGCTCCGGACAGTCGGTTGGGAGCCAGGAACGGGACATCTTGCGACCACAAGTGTTGCAGGTGTGCCAAGGATTTTGGCTCCAGTCTTCCTTTCTGGATCAACTGTGGGTAGCGATAACCAAATACCAGGAGTACTTAAGAATCCTGAAGGCAACAGCTGCCGGTAACAAAGAGGTCGAGTGACATTTCACGACGGAAAAGGGCTTACTCCTGTACAAGGACAAGTGGTATGTTCCCAAGGGTCACGATCTGAGGCAGACACTCATGAAGGAAGAACATGACACCCAAATCCCGGGAGACTTCGGGACTTACAAGACCATTGGCAGGGTTAGGGCTAACTTCTATTGGCCTAAGATGGATGAGCACATCACCGACTACGTGCGGACATGTGATACGTGCCCAAGAAACAAATCCATCAGGCACAAGAAGTTCGGGCTGCTGGAACCTATTGCGGTTCCTATGCGGCTCTGGACAGCGATTTCAATGGATTTCATTGTAGCGCTGCCAGAGTCCGAAGGGTATACCAAGAGCTGGGTCATAGTGGACAGATTCTCGAAAATGGCCCATTTCATACCCCTGACCATTGAGGTACCTATCAAGGAGCTTTCCTTGATATTCCTGAAGGAAGTTTGGCGCCTTCACAGGCTCCCAGAGTCAATCATCTCCGATCGAGATAGCCGATTCACATCCAAGTTCTGGATGAGTCTAAAGCACTTGTTGCAAGTGAAACTAAACGTTTCGACCGCATTCCACCCTGAGACTGATGGGCAGACCGAGAGGGTTAATCAGACACTGGGGCAGTACTTGCGCAGTTACCGTTCCTACCAACAAGATGATTGGGTTTCACTGTTACCTCTTGCGGAGTATGCGTACAACACCTCGACATCAGAATCCACCAGGTTGTTACCATTTGAGATCAACTATAGGTTTAACCTAAGGACAAACTGGTCAGGTGTCGTGTCTGATACTCAAGGAATACACCCTAGCAGTGACCTCTTGGTCAAGGAATGGGAAGGAAACTAGGAAGAGATCCAAGAAACAATTCAACGGGCACAAGAAAGGCAACGGAAATGGCATGACCAGAAAAGGCTGCCATCACCAGACTATGTTACCTTGGAGGATATGACCGCTGGGTGGACAAAGAAAGCACACCGTCTGGTGTTTAACCGAAAGAACATCCGCAACAAGCGTCTGTTGAAGAAGCTGGACCACAAGATGTTTGGCCCTTTTGTGGTCAAATGTCGAGTGGGTAAGCGAGCCTACGAACTCCAACTGCCCACCAGATAGAGTATCCACCCAGTTTTGAATGTCACATTGCTCGAACCCTATCATGAGGATCTGGCAGGAGGTAGGGTCAAGGCAGTCCCTATCCCGGAACTTGCAGACAATGCGCCCAGTTAGGTTATTGAAGGTGTTGTGGACAGCCGATGGTACAGACGAGCGAAGGCGAAGTTTCCGTCGCGCTTCATCTAGTACCTGGTTTTATAGGAAGGCTACGGGGCTGAGGAGAATTCATGGGAGCCCTATGAGATGCTAGAAGGGACAGGCTTACAGGCCACTCTGGATTTCCACCAACGATATCCGTCCAAGCGCAGGCACTATAGGGTCTTGGGGGAATTGAGTCGTGGGAATAAGAGACGATGCTAACGGTGTGGGACGGACTGTAGAGAAGATGGAAGTGATGTAATGACCCAGCATACATGAGCTATGGCAAACAGAACCTATACCCATACAGGTAGCCAGGAGGCGAACTGGTAGGAGGTGGCAGGCAAGTAAGTACTTGACCTACGGAGACCCGTTGGCCCGGGCTCCGAGAATGAACAGAATTCACTGGTCAGGGACTTAGGTACCTGGATACACCCAGCAGCAGTGTCCGCGTACTTAGGGACTTCTGAAGTGGCAGTTGCCCAGCTAGGCCGGGTAACTGGAGACAGGTCAGAAAGGTCTATCGCCAGCAACAGGATAGACAGGGTAACAGGGAAAAGTTATCTTGTCCGCTGGACAAGGTTACCCTACCCTGGGGTTCAGGTTACCCTGCATTGGGGCTTGGGTTACCCTGCCCAGAGTCCTGAGTTACCCTACCTTTCAGTACAAAGTCTCTCCGGGAGTTCAGGAAAATTAACTAAAATGTTGGTCACGTGAAGCCATGCATGATACTGGAATCGGAGGTTCCGGGGGATGCTATTAGGCGATCTTCATACCTTCAATAAAGCTGTTAATTGAGGACATTATTCCTATCATACCCCTCCGGCCCTGCCTTGAGGCCCGGACTTCATGGGCAAACGGTTGTGTAGTTGTGCGCAGTCTAGCAAAGAGGAATCTTTGCAGACATGCTTGCAGCATCGTATATGTTTCTGCCGTCCTGTCGACTGTAACCTGTTCGCAGGATATACAAGGGGGCATAGGGTGGAAGGTGGAGTACCCTCCCCAAGTTGTTCGGAGTAAAACGGACCAAAACTGGCGGAGTTAACAGGTGTTAACCGTGGTGGTCCCGAAGGTAGTCCTGTGTGGTGCTGGGCCGACCAGGAGAATTTTACACCTACCAAGCCCGAACGTGCTCCCAACGCTATAGGCTCCGAAAGGGAAATGCAGAGACACTAAAAGCATGCTTCCTACTACAGGTAAGGTAGATCCGAGGTAGTGGTTATGGGTAGAGCCCCTTGGATCACCCGTGGACTGCCATGCCCTGTGGAGGATACCGGAAGCCCGAGACCTGTAAATAGTAAATAGATAAACTGCTCACAGTAGCCTCCGGAGTTAAGTAGAGATCAATGCATATGGGAAGGGTGTTATAGATAGTCTAGTTCATGAGGTGCCTTGACTATTAGGCCCTGGCAAGACACCGATGCGCAGAAGTTTTCACTCCTGCGGCCAAAATGGAAATGCACCGCAGAAACGATAACCGCATAAGGTGAATGCCGACTAGAGTGTGTCGACACATGCATGCCCGAAGGGTGTGACAGCAGACGTGCCAGACCACCCTTAGCGGAGAAGGGTGTGCTCTAATGGTTGGAGTAAACTGATAGGGGAGTTTCTGGCATAAGATCAAACTACTTGAAAGTCTATACGAGAACTCTCTTACTCCAACAATCAATCCTCTCCAGACCTTAATTGAGTGCAGTGTCAGGCTTAACGATAGTAAGTTTTACCGTTTACTTTACTCTTACATCTGTGGGAACCTTTGGCGATAAGTTTGAAGTTGTTCGGTCCGCTCGCAACCTTGGGATCCATCTTCCTAGAGGTACCCCCGTTACATCGTGGGACCTGCTTTCCACTTCACGTCTGTAGTAACTCAAGGGTGTCATGTTGGTGGGGCCAAATGTTCTATGGTTCTGCCACTCCCCACTGCTAGCTTCAATGTTGGACTTTCGTAAGTTGATCAGGCCTGGTCCAGGCAGGTTTCCAACCACTTGCGGAGAGTCAAAAAATGTAACCTGTTCAAGCCAGACCCTGGTCAGTTAGTAGTATCATAGGGGCAAATGGCTTCTTGATCAACAAGAAGCAAGCGCTGCTTACAAAAGGAGTCTTCGGATAGGGTGTAATAGGAGATCAAAAGGTAACCGTTCAACCAAGTATATTAAGAATACTGTCCGTCGAAGTATGCTGTTTCCATCGGGGAAATCTGCTGTCATTAAATACCGCATATCGCTTATCTCCCGTATGCGCGATATTCTAAAACCTTTTGTATATCCACTGACAGCACATGAAACAAGACAAGTATCAAACAATACTGTCACACCAAATGTGAAAAAATATTTGTATCAACCAATATCACATGGAACAATACCAGCATCAACTAATACTGTGGAACCAAACAGAAAACTAACCTGGTACCTGTACCGGTTACACTTGCACTTATGCTTAATTGATACTACTATCTCCCTCGCCGGCCCCCTCGTCCCCTGCTGTAATGACCCAGCATACATGGGCTATGGTAGCCACAACCTCTACCCATATGGGTAGCTAGGAGGCAAACTGGTAGGAACCGGCAGGCAAGTATGCACTTGACATATAGAGACCTGATGGCCCAGGCGCTAAGACAAATAGAACTAGCTGCCAGAGTACTTAGGTACCTGGCTACACCCTGGAGTGGTGTCAGCATGCTTAGGGACCTCTAAAGGGGCCGTTACTCAGATAAGCCGGGTAACTGGAGAAAGGTCAGAAATGTCTCTCTCCAGTGACAGAATGGACAGGGTAACATGCAAAAGTCATCTTGCCCACTGGACAAGGTTACCCTACCCTCAGGATCAGGTTACCCTGCCATGGGGCTCGGGTTACTCTGTCTAAAGTCCAGAGTTAACCTACCTTGCAATACGAAGTCTCTCAGGAGTTCGGAAAAAACGACTGGAATGTTTTTTACCCGAGGCCATACATAATACTGGAATCTGGGGTTCCAGGAGATGCTATTGGGCGAGCTACCCAGCTCTGATGAAGGTGTAAATTGAAGGCCTTATTCCTATCATACCCCTCCGGCCCCGCCTTAATGCCTGGATGGCATGGGCAAACGGTTGCGTAGTGGGGTGCAGTCTAGCAAAGCCAAATCTTTGTCAACCTGCTTGCAACACCGTATATGTTGCTGCCATCCGGTTGACCGTAGGCTGTTCACGGGATACACGAGAGGGCATAGGTTGCCAGGTGGAGTACCTCCTGCAAGTTTTTTATAGTAAAACGGACTGAAACTGATGGAGTTAATGGGAGTTAACCATGGTGGTCCCAAAGGGAGATCCGGGTAGTACCAGGGCCACTGGGAGAGTTTTACACCTACCAAGCCCAAAGGTGTCCCCTACACCATAGGCTCTGTAAGGGAAGTGCAGAGATACTAAAAGCATGATTCCAACCTCAGGTAAGGTGGATCCGAGATAATTGTCGTGGGTAGTGCCCATTGGACTACTCCTGGACCACCGTATCGCACGGAAGATACCCGAAGACCGTGAAGTATAAATTGTCGATAGGTAAACCGCTCATGGTAGCTTCTGGAGTCGTGTAGACATCAATGCATATGGGAAGGGTGTCATAGACTGTCCAGTTCAGCAGTTGTCTTGACTGTTAGCCACTGCCACAATGCCGATGCGAAGAAGCTTTTATCCTGGTGGGCAAAATGGAAATGTGCCGCAGAAACGATACCCACATAAGGTGAATGCCGACTAGAGTGTGTTGACATAAGCATATCTAATGGGTATGTTAGGAGACATATCAGACTACCCTTAGCACAGAAGGGTATCTTGGAATGGATGGAGCAAACTGATAGGGGAGTTTCTGGCATAAGATAAAACTACTTGAAAAGTCTATGCAAGAACTCTCCTACTCCAACAATCAATCCTCTCGAGACCTTAATTGAAGGAAGCACCAGGCTTAATGATATTAGCTTTTACTGTTTACTTCACTCTTACCTTTGTGTGAACATTTGGCGATAAGTTTGCAGTTGTTTGGTGCCGTCACAACCTTGGGACCCATCCCCCTGGGGGTGCCCCCATTACAGTAGATCGTTAAGTGACCTCCTCGCTTAACTCCTCTCCTGATTAATTGTTCCCGACCTTTGGCAGTGACCTTGCATGAATACTGGTAACCTGGTCTAGACAAGTAGCCCAGGGTGGAAAGTGCAAGGGCTAGTACTGAACTTGGAACCCGAATGGAATCCAACCTGGATTCAGACCTTGTCCTGGACCAGCATGCCGCCAACTTGTTTCGTGTGCCGGTTTTTGCAGATGTTCGCAGTATTGAACAGGTTGGCCACTGATTGCTCTTAGAGGCCGCCCCTATTCAGTTACAGGATGAATATATTGATCTTATGATTATGAACCCTCACTCTGCAGCGCTTTCATTTTTCTAAGACTCCACCCTTGTTTACAACATGAGCCCTCTACTGGCAGGAGGTATTCTCTTTAGCTAATTTTCGCAATAGTTCTGCGAACCCTACATTGTCTGCGAGGTAGCTAAGTTACTCAATGCAGCCAAGCGAGAAATGAGGAACTGGAACAACCAGTAGCTGTAGGTGTTCCGCAAGCAGATTACTATGGCAGTGGTGGAGAGGATGAAAGTGCAGCAGGAGACATGCCTGCATATGCTAAATGATAGGCGGTTGCAGACTCTAAGGACAAGCGAGTCTGGACTAAGGCCCGATAGTTGACGAAGTGATTTTCTAGGAAGGCGCACTTATGATGTCGAGAGCAAATGCAGGTTTCTATCGTAGAACAAATATATTGATAAGATCTCTACTCCGTCGCTGATGATCTATAAAGCGTGGGAGGCACCTCGATATTTATATTCCGCGTCTGGGTGTTCGCGGACTATCCATTCCTCCCACTTTCCTCGGTGCGAACTTCGTAGACCCTGAAAACCTTTACCCCGCTTGACTCTGATTTCCTCGGATAGCTGGGAGGGTGTCCCATCCCTCTCCTCGCTACACCAGTGCTAATCATAGCCACTTGAACCCTTTCACCATAGCAAGTGGTTACTGGTCCTTTCTCTGCATACGGAGGGATCAGCTCCAGTGACAGACTTATCAATGCAGGTGGATTTCCCATCCGTCTGCGTCAACCCATAGGAAGCATGTTCCTATCTTATTGCGCCAATAGCGGTTGGGCCTCATGGCGCTCAGGGTTGATCTTCTCACGCGGTAGGCCCTCATCTGACTCTACCTTGTCATGCCTTTGGGGTGTGGGTAAACGATCGTCGCTTGGCCGTCGTCCTCCCATCGGGATTTTCCTCCACATTCCTCCACCAATGGACTTGAAATTCGGTCTTACTGCCATCACGGCAGCCGGGGACTCCTTTCCGAGCAGCCAACCTCCCCCTGGTTGGCATCCATCCGCTGGCACAGCTGAGGGATGTTTGTATGCATTTATCTCCACAACCAACCCGCGGCTTTAGTTTGTTCGACATTGTCAGGATAGCCGAAAGTCCTCTCTTGAGGACCCAGCGAAAACCCTTCGGTCGGCGACCTTCAGTGGTGGCGTAAATGAGGGTTTTGTGCCGCTGTCGTATTGGTAGAAATCAACTCATTCTCCAAATACTTCGGCAGACCCTGGGATCGAACACGCGACCTTTTGCCAATAATCACATGACATGCCTATTACCCTATGCCAATTCGTCTTACATGTAATATGAGCTCCCCTCTCTACGAGTTCGGCCCGAATCTCTAAAATTCTATTTTTCTGGTAGTGTACAAATTAAACTCCCTCAAGGACTTGGCAAGATAGGGTGAAAAACCTGTGTGCGGTTACTTGGCCACGCCTAGGAAAACCTTTCCTTGTCATCCTTCTTCTATATCCACGGTATCTCTGGGTTCCCTCTGTGGAACCCTTCTACCAACTCAGCCGCATGCCCCAAATGTTCTGGTGGCTCCCAGGTGTTTTCATCCTCCGCGCACCCTCGCCACTTGACAAAGTACCTAAGTTCACGGATCCTCCTCGTGCGTCCATGAACCCTGCGAGTGTATGAAATGACCTCGCTTTTGACTATCTTTTCAACCTCCTATTGCAAGTCGCCATCTATCTCCCCTGGCGCTCTGGGAGGTTGTTCCCGAGCCGGCCGAACGGACGTCCGATATGGCTCTAGCAACGATACATGGATGATGGGGCGGATCTTCCAGCGTTCTGAGATCTCTAGCTCACATGATCAGTTTCCGCATGGCTCCAGGATTTTGAAGGGCCCATATAGTTTTGGGCTAAGCTTTTTGGAAGGTTGTTTGGTAGGGATGTTCTTGGCATTAAGCATCACCAAGTCACCCATCTTAAAGTTTGGTTGTGGCCTTACTTTCTTGTCATTGTACCCTCCCATTGCTTCTCTGGTTGCCTTCAAGGTGGCTATCGCCTGTCCATGTATTTCCTTCATCCAGTGAGCATATGTGGTGGCTCCTGGGTTTCGAGCTTCTTGCTCCTTCACCCACTCCGTCTGTGGGTGGTATCCATAGTTCGTGTAGAACAGAGTGAGTCCGTGCACACTCGTAACGGAGTTATTGTAGGCATGCTCTACTAACGGGAGCAGTTGGTGCCAGTCATCCTGATCGTAGTTGATGAAGCTTCAGAGATGGCCTTCCAGCACTTGGTTGGTTCTCTCTGTCTGCCCGTCTGTCTGAGGATGGTATGCCGTTGACATCTTTCGCTTAATGCCTAAGAGTTTGCAGCAGGATTCCCAAAGTTCTCCCACAAACTTTGGGTCCATATCCGAGATGATTTCTGTCGGTAGCCCATGTAGTTTCCACACCTCGCGGAGGAACACCTGGGCTACATCCTTTGCCGTCACATTTTCCCTTAGCCCTATAAAGTGGGCCATCTTGGTGAAGCAGTCGACCCCTACCGTCATTTGAGTGTTCTCTTCTGACTTCGGTAACTGCGTTATGAAGTCGGTAGAGATAGAGGTCCATGCTACGTAGGGTATTTCCAATGGCTGTAGAAACCCATATCTTGCGTGCTGTGGCGCTTTGTTGTGTTGACACTTGTCACATGACCGTACGTAGTCATTTACCCATTCCGCGAGCCCTTTCCAGTAGAAGTCTCTGGTTATGATTTCCACTGTCTTTTCCTGGCCGAAATGCCCAGCGACCTTGGAGTCATGGCTACTCTGAGCAGTCACCTTTTGCAGGGCCTCGTCCTTTGGAATGAACAGCCGTCCCTTGTAATACAGGAGGCTATTCACCAAAGACCAGTGCGTTGGCATATCCTTTCCCTCATCTCGGAGTCTTTCTAACTCCTTCCTCCTTGTCTTCCAGTCCTGGTCCCTTTCTCCCTTCTCCTCCACCTGTCTTAGGAATTGGGCGTCAAATTTCCGTGCTGTTGCCTTCAGGACTACTGCATTGGTTAGCATGGTTTCTTCAGTCATCAAGGCCTTGTGTCGTCCCTGATCGCACTCATCGAAGTGTCCGTTTAGCCCGCTTTCTTCCCTTAGCTGACTTGTTTCGGTCTGGGTTTCGACCACACTAGTTCCCGTGCTTCCGAATCTGTCCTGGCCCCTCTCAGTGTCATCGAGCTCCATCACATCATGGAGTTCCCCATCATGAATCCTTTCTATTACGAGCTGCGCAACTCGTTCTCTCTTTCCCATGTGGTAGTCCTGGTCCTTCAGGTTGAACAGTAACACCTTTACCTCTCCTCGGTAGTCCCTGTCAATGACTCCTGCCCCAACCATGATGCCATGGCAGGCGGCAAGGCCACTTCTTGGAGCTACTTGGCCGTAGGTTCCTGCTAGTAACGCTAAGGCTATTCTTGTGGCTACTGTCGCTTGTCCACGAGCAGGCACTACTGCTTCTTCCAGAGCGTAGATGTCATGGCCTGCCGCTTCGCTTGAGCCCCTTGTCGGAATTCGAGCCTGCGGGTGTAACCTCATGGCTCGGATGTACTCAGGTTCGGGTGTCTTCTGACTTAGACCAGGTTCCTCCTCTTGTCCTACCAGTGTAACCATAACCTGATTAAAATGTGCGGGGTTTAGAATTGATAGCTTCTCGCTTTGCGCAGCTCCCCCCTCGGGACAGTACTCTGGCCATCTGCTTAGTGCATCCGGTTTCCCGCCACTCGACCCTGGTCAGTACACGATTTTGAAGTTGAAATCTGCTAACTTCTGTGCCCACCTTATCTGCCTGGCACTCCAGGCCTTGGTCATGAGGAAGTATTGTAGATTCTGATGGTCTGTAAATACCGTGATGGGTTCGTTAGTTCCTGCGAGGTAGTGACGCCATTCCTTGAATGCTTCAACTATGGTGAGCAACTCTTTATCGTGAACGTCGTAGTTGCATTCCGCCGCGTTGAGCTTTCCGGAGTGAAATGCTATAGGGTGTAGCCTTCGCTCAATGTATTGTGATAGGATACAGCCTAGTGCGAAATCACTAGTGTCCGTTGCCACCACCGTGTTCCTGTCTGAGTGGAAGTGTGCCAGGATTGGCACAGTCACGAACTGTTCCTTTAGGAATTCGAATGCCTCCTCCGGCTCTTTTCCCCAGGTGAAGCCCTTCGGGTCGTCTTTCAATAGTTCCGTTATGGGTTTACAGGTTCCGGAGAAGGTCCTAATGAATCTTCGGTAGAAATTTGCAAATCCCATAAAAATTTGTATGTCCTTTACGGACTCAGGTCTCTTCTATTCCCTTATGGCTTTGACCTTTCGATCACTCAAGGTGATCCCGTCTGTCTTCACTATGTATCCCAGAAACTCCACCGTGTCGGTGTGGAATACTGATTTAGTGATAGACACTGCTAAGCAGTACTTCCGTAGCTCAGTTAATACCTCCTTTACCAACTTGACATGGTCCTCCTCAGTCTTGGAGTAAATTAGCGCGTCGTCTATGTATACGACTACTCCCCAGTCTAGGAATCTCCTCAGGACCACGTGCATCATGTCTTGGAAGGTGGCGGGTGTCTTTACCAGCCCAAACAGCATTACCCGATATTCGTAATGACCGTACCGAGTGCGGAAGGCCGCCTTCCACTCGTCCCCCTCCTTTATACGTATCAGGTGGTACCCGTCCTTTAGGTCCAACCTGGTAAAGATATGCCAGCCGACTACTCGGTCTCTGAGTTCACTCATGCGCAGTAAGGGGTACTTGTTGGTAATGGTAACCTTTTTCATCCCATGGTAGTCCACACATAGCCTCAACCGTCCATCAGGTTTCAGCACATATAATATTGGTGCAACTGCGGGTGACTGGCTTGGGGTTATCTTTCCCTCGCGCAGCATTTTGTCTAGGTATTCTCGCAATTCCCGTAGTTCCTTTGCGGACAACGGGTATATTGGCCTCCATGGGGGCTTCTTGCCTTTAACTACCTTGATCTCATGATCGAAGGTATTGTGATTTGGGAGCCGTTCCACTGCCTGAGGCAGGAAGAGATCGGCATACTCCTGGTAGGCCTTTGGCAGAGTCTCCATCACTACTGCCTCGGGGTCTTCTGGGCCTGCGATTCAGCCCACGTAGCTGGCTGCAGGGTCCGAGGCCACTGTCTCGTCCCACTCAATGCAGATTCCTTCATCTTCTGGCTCCAGGTGTGCCTTGCACTGTTCTGCCTGGAACTCCCACCTGCTCGCGTCTTCAATGAATGATAGGGGATGTTGGCGATGCTACCAACCAAAAGGTATTATCAAGTCATGGATCCCCTGGCTCATGAGTTCACAGGTAATTTCCGAACAATGTCGGTTAGCCCCTATTTCTAGCATCATAGGGGTCGTATAGCACCTTCCCGCATTTTCGGACTGTGCGCCGTCAAACTCAGTTATACTAACTGGCGTATCTCGTCGTATCATTGCTAGTCTCAGCTTTTGGACTAGCGCGTCTCGTATGACAAAGATCTGCGAGCCCGAGTCTAATAACACATGAATCGGTACTTGTTCTCCTTGTATTCATAGGTATGCTGTGCCTTGGGGGCACTCGTAATGGGTAGGTGTTGGGACTTGAGTTTTCTGACCTTTTGGTTCCCCCGTAGGGTTACCCTGTCTTCGTTCACTGGACATTTTCGGAGTATTCAATAATCTTGGGTGTTTGTTATTGTGCCAGCACAATTTCGGCCATTCAGGCCTCCTCAGACAAACTCGGTCCCTTTGGTGTGCGGCTCCTTTCTTATCTTTTTTCCTCTCAATAACGATATTTAATCATACCGGTCTATACCACCAGTGCATAGATGAGGCAGCGACCTTTCTAACCCCGCCTTGGGTGTTCGATTCCTGCCGTTCTGTACTATTTAAGGTGAGCACGCTGTCCTTTGTCTCGCCTAGCAACCTGCAGCCTACCCACTCGCCGTCGCTGGTGGTGCCTTCCTGTGACTAGGTGAGCGCCTTAAGGCGGTCCTCTGCTATCCTGACTCATTTCCCATGCATGACCTTTGGAGGAAAGAGTTAGGACGCCCTGAGTTGCCCCCCGCAACAGTCCCCTTTTCATGCATGCCAGGTTTGAACCTTCTCTACCCAGGGAGGAGTATAAAGTCTTGCCATCCCGCGCCCAGGTTGGAGGTTATTCTTGATTTCATCCCCCTGAGATGGGTTAACTTTCTACGTTATACACGCTTTCTCATGCCTTTCACACTTCTGTCCCTGCCCACGCTCAGAACCCAGTCAGTGCGGTTCACCTTCATTCTTGACTAAGCCGTTGCCCTAGCTCCGAACGTAGGTCGTGGTTTTTATGTAGGGCTCCCGGTTGTCCGATCTATCCCCCTTCTTGATCTGACAACTCCCAAAGTCTAGGTGCTGGCGGCACATGGGTTTGGTTCACCGCTGGCCTTGGGGCGGTATTACGAACCTCCATGTTTCGGGGCCTAAACTTCACTGCTTTCCGCTGTCCTATTGTTGTGACAACGGCTCCCTTCCTACAAGCTCCCCACTTGTGGTTGGTGAGTCCACCCCGGGTGCAGATTTTATTTTCCCGGCGTTGGTCAACCAAGTTTGGAGGTATTCTGTCCTGAGCCTTCTTCCAGTCGGTGTGCTCTACCCCCTGAGTCTTGCTCAGTTTGTTGGTTTGGGCGAATCCTGCTGACTTGCAGTTTCCAGGTGCCGTCTTCCTCTGGAACTTGCTAGGTCGCCCTTCCTCCTTTCCTCGCTTCGAGTCCTTTTCTTTCTCCTCCCGGCGTCGTTTTAGTGGTCCGGAAGAACTTGACGAGCTGGACGGATTGTCTCGTCGTTGCCGTTCGCTGTTGAGGAAAGCCTCTTCCCGGTTTCCGACCACTCTAAGGTGCCCCAGCCATTTGGCATCGGTGTCGTATCCCTCATAAGACAACCGTCTCAGTATTGCCTCTAGTAGTCGGTCCTCGACTATCTTCCTCCACGCGGTTCCTTGAAGCTTGGCCTTGATGTTCAAGTTCTCCATCTGGAGAAGGTACTTGTCGATATCCTTCTCATACTTGATCTTTCCCATCAGTGCCAAAGCTCTGCGGTCCTCCTTGATTGGTGAGAATCGTACGATGATCACGCGCCGAAACTGTTCCCACATCAGCAATTCAGGATGAGCGGCATACCCTTTGAGCTCTTCTATGCTCTTCCTATACCAATTGCTGAAGGGTATCACATCGGCACCCTTCGTCCTTCCCAAGGCATAGATAATCCTATCTTTATCCTCCATCCATAGCATGGGATTTCCGCTAAAGCAGTCCTGGCACTCATGCAGCCAGGTCTTTATATCCAGGTAGGACTTCGCCTCATATACAAATGGAGGATTGGCGGGCTTCTTCTGATGTAGCGCAGTTTGTCGGGCTAACTCCTTGGCCAACTGCAACATCCTGTGATGTTCCTCCTCTTGCTTAGCCATCCGTGGCCTTCCTAGGGGTGGTACCCTCGGCCGGCGGCTTGGTCCTTCTTCTCCGTTATCCGACCTGTCGTCCCTGGGGTCAGGGTCGACCGCTCCTCTGGCCACATTGGGAGGTGCCGTGCTTCGTTCTCGGCCACTCCGTATGGTTTCTGGCCCGGGGTCCTATTCCGTGGGTTGCTTTCCCTTTTCTTGTTGTGAGGGCCCTGATCCTCCTCGCCCGGTTTTGCCATCATGGGTCGATCCCCCCTGATGCGAGCCTACCACTGTCTGTACCAGCGCTGACATTTCCCTCATTGATTGAGCAAACATCTGGGTCATGGTTTGCTGCATGTCCCTGAGCCCAGTTGTCACTTTTTTGTCGTGGGTCTGTAGTTCGGTCAGGAACTGCAGCTCCCAGATTCCCCGACATCGTCGTTCCTCCTCTAACTCCTTCCGGAGTCTATCCAGGCCGGTGTAGAGTTCTTGGTCTCTACTCACCGATTCATAGATAGTGCATCCCAGGTCCTGGTGCAGCTGTCTGTTGACCGGCGCTTGCTGTTCCGATCGCTCGTGCATGTGAGCCAGTGCCACTTCAATCACTCCCCTAAATCTGGTGATCTCGGTCACTACCTCTCCCTCCAATCTCCTCCTCCTATTTTGCCAGAGCGCCAATTCCTCTCAAACCAACTTCTCCCCGTTCAGGAGTCGCTCTCTCACTTGAGCAAGGCCCTCTGCCCTCTCTTTCCCCTCGTCAGATAGGGTCCGATATGCGACCATCTGGTCATTCTGGGTTTGGGTAACCCTGTAGTCCAACTCTCCGATCAGTGCCCCAATGTATGCGGCGAAAGCACCCAAATCGGTAGTGCCTGAGGGGGTTGGGGTCCCAGAGCGTGACCTTTGCCCACCTCGTCTTTTTGTGATACTTTGAGTTGGGCCTCGGGGCTCTGACGGCCCTGACGGATTCCTTGATGTGGGTTGGGAACCTAACCGTAGTGGTGGGATGTTATCCCGGGGAGGTGGAGGTGGGAGTGGATAGGGGCTATCTTGGCCCGGTCCCTATGCGGAGATTAGCTGCTGCTGTTTCTCCGCACGCAACATGTCAGTGTCGCTAGAATCTTCTGACCCTTCTTCAATCCTTGGTTGCAACATCTTCCTTCTCCTTTCTATGAGTGTGAGGTGTTTAAGGGCCCACTTGGTCCCGTGATCAGTGAACCAGAAGGGAACGTTCTCATGGTCAAAGACTTCGCTTATGGTGAGATCAAACTCGATCTCGTGGTTGTGTGGGTTGCGTTGGAGGTAAATTTGAGATAGATGGTTGAGGGCTTAGGATAAGCGGTCTATCGGGCTCATCGAAAGAGGTGGTTGTGAGCCTCAGTAGTGTAGAAGTTATCAATATAGTGTTATGCGGGAGCCGACTCTAAGGACAACCGAGTCTGGACTAAGGCCCAATAGGTGACGAAGAGATTTTCTAGGAAGGCTCCCTTATGATGTGGAGAGCAAATGTAGGTTTCTATCGTAGAACGAATATATTGATAAGATCTCTTCTCCGTAGCTGATGATCCATAAAGCGTGGGAGGCACCTCGATATTTATATTCCACTTCTGGGTGTTCGCGGACTATCTATTCCTCCCACTTTCCTCTTTGCGAACTTCATAGACCCTGAAAACCTTTACCCTGCTTGACTCTAATTTCCTTGGATAGCTGGGAGGGTGTCCCACCCATCTCCTCGCTACACCAGTGCTAATAATAGCCACTTGAACCCTTTCACCGTGGCAAGTGGTTACTGGTCCTTTCTCTGCATACGGAGGGATCAGCTCTGGCAACAGACCTATCAATGCAGGTGGATTTCCCATCCGTCTGCATCAACCCGTAGGAAGCATGTTCCTATCTTATCGCGCCAATGGCGGTTAGGCCTCATTGCGCTCAGGGTTGATCTTCTCACACGGTAGGCCCTCATCTGACTCTACCTTGTCATGCCTTTGGGTTGTGGGTGAACGATCGTCTCTTGGGCGTCGTCCCCTCATCGGGATTTTCCTCCACATTCCTCCACCAATGGACTTGAAATTCCGTCTTACTGCCATCACGGCAGCCAGGGACTCCTTTCGGAGTAGCCGACCTCCCCCCGGTTGGCATCCATTTGTTCGCACAGCTGAGGGATCTTTGCATGCTTTTATCTCCACAACCAAGCGACCGATTTAGTTTGTTCGACCTTGTCAGGATAGCCGAGAGTCCTCTCCTGAGGACCCAGCGAAAACGCCTCCGTCGGTGACCTTCGGTGGTGGCGTAAATGAGGGTTTTGTGCCGCTGTCGTATTGGTAGAAATCAACTCATTCTCCAAATACTTCGGCGGACCCTGGGATCGAACACGTGACCTTTTGCCAATAATCACATGACATGCCCATTACTCTATGCCAGTTCGTCTTATGTGTAACACTAAAAGACTAGAGGTATAATGTGTTCGGGCTGGCCCTAGTCGCGTAGTGGTATGATAGGAGTAGATGGGTTCTTGATCAACAAGAAGCGAGCGCTACTTACTAAAGGAGTCTTCGAAAGGGGTGTAATAGGAGATCAAAGAAGTAACTGTTCAACCAAGTATATTAAGAATACTGTGTGTCGAAGTCTACTGTTTCCATCGTGGAAATCAGTCGTCTTTAAATACAGCATATCGCTTATCTCCAGTATGAGCGATATTCCGAAACTTATTGCGTATCAGCTGATGGCACATGAAACAATACAAGTATCAAGCAATACTGTGAAACGCAACATGAAACAATGTCCGTATCACCCGATAGCACACGAAACAATACAAGTATCAAGCGATACTGTGAATCCTAACATAAAACCACCTAGTACCCCTACCAGTTACAAGAAGGCATTGCTAGATCATATGGCAGCCTTGGATAAGGTCTTTGAAGGAGGGTATAGTATTGATGCTGGAAATGATGTACTGATGACAGAGGCTGTGCCCCAACTTCCACTCGTCCATACTAAACCTGAGAATTCCAGGATGGAATTGGCCATGAGCGATAGAGAAGAACAATGGAGCGCGTACATAAGTCCCGTAGGTATACGAAAACTGGCAAGCCTCAAGGGTGAAGGCTACAGGTACGCCTCTTCCTTTACAAAAGCATCCACGAGCGCTCTACCTATCGGCTTCGTAATCACCTACAGTCGTTCGGAAAGTCTAGTTATTGGACCAACCGATGGACCTTGTGTCAAGAAAAGGACGTTGAAGCAAAAGGGTATTACAGCACCAGAGATGGCTGACCCTACCCCTTGTGCAACACATGCCCCTATCATTTCTCCTGCAACAGCTTCAGTTGCAACTCCTATACCTCACATCTCTGCCCCAAGACCAACACATCTACCAGTTTTGTTGCCCGCCCCTGATACCTTTCCTACCACAGCCTTCCCACCAACAGTAATGGTTACCCCTGGGTTCTAACCACTGTGAGCAGCGTCACCAGGACCTTTTGAACGGGTATGGTACCAGCAAGAGCCAGCACCTGCAGGTCCATCACAGGGAACTCCGATCCCTGGACCCGGAACACCTGCCCGCTTTGTTCCTTGAGTACCAGTGATTTGCTCTGCCCCATCAAAACAAACTCTTCCTTCCATGCTCCTCACAATCACAAGTGGTGAGTCGGATAGCCAAGATGAGTTCTGTCTGTTCTGGCTGCAAATTGGAAGAGACCCTTATGGGGTGGATTTCTTACCACACATAAGGGTGCAGGAAGGGACCACAGACCACGTTGAAGCACAGAAGAAGGCAGAAGGAAGGTGATAGATGGCCAACCTGTGGGTATTGTGGGTCATGGAGGCACGCTGGCCCTCCAATGCAACCCCAGAGCTGTCCAGAGCTTCAGGCATTTATGCAGATAGCTCAGGGGGCGCCTAACCCAACTCCTGAGAGTGGGCGATGCCCTGTCCCACCACCAGCATCAGTACCATCAGGGGCTAACCCCCCCAATGATGGGAATCAGGATGGCCAGGAGGAACGGTTTGATAGGTATGATAGACTGCAGGAAAGCCCAGGTAGAAATGCTAGGGGTAGTCGAGATGGAAACATGCCACCTGGCAGTGGTACAGTAGGAGCGGAAGGAGATCCAGGGGACTCTAACCATGGCAGTTCTGCTGATGATGATCCCGATTCTCGCTCTGATTCGACCCCCTTTCTCAGTACTCGCAAGGATGATTGGAGCAACTAGAAGAAACGACACTGGGACTCCCATGCTAACAAGCTATCGCAGGAATTATGGAATGGATCGACCGCATGGCTATCCTCCAGACAGTGGCAAAAGAAGCCAGAAAAGCCGTGCGGCATTCCGGCATTTATGGGAAACGTCACTGAACTTGTCAGCTTTCTGACACTAGTTGAGGTTAAGTTTGAGTGTTTTGCTGGATGCTGATTGACCGATATGGACGAGGTAAACCTGATGTTACCCCTATTAGAAGACTCCGCCCAAGCATGGTATTTAGTACTGCACTTGTACATCAATAAGGAGGCAGCCAAGCATACTGGAATTCCTGTTAACAATAGTAACCCATTGAGAACATGGAAAGGATTCCGGGAAAGGATTCCGGGAACAGTCAAAAGGAGTTTCAGTGGTGACCAAGTGGAACGAGACCAATCGCTTCTCGAGTAGCGAGACCTAGTGATGAAGCCACATCACATCGATGAGTACCTGGACATGATGATTGACTACATACATCAGGTTAGCTATACAGACCTAGTGCAGGTACGAGATAAGGTGTGGTGGGGCATTACCCAAGAGGTTCGGAATGCATGGGCCCTCAAGGAGCCCCATCCAACTGACTTGAATGACTATCTTGATCTTCTTCACAAAGTTGGTCATACACTGGAAGGCAACAACTGGTTCAGTAACTGCGTTATCCATCCTGTCCAAAGGTCGCGGCCAATGGATAAGAAGGACAATAGGTCATTGACCTCCGGAAGGTTCAAAAAGAAGAAAAAAGGTTTGCGCAGACAAAACCAGAGGCCTGCCAAACCTACTAATTTCAATACCAGGATACAGGTAAAGCTAGCGACTTCTGAGTATGCAATAGTGCATAAGAAAATCCTGTCGACTTTGACTAAACGTCGGAGAAAGCACTACCAGTGCACCAAGTGTGGACAAACTGGTCACTTTTCGAGGAATTGTAGTGCAGTCTTCCCAGTCGTTAGTTGATCCAAACAGGCTTATACGTTGAAAGTGTCAGCCACAGTAAGCGAGTCCTGGGTACTGACAAGTGGCTAATGTGCATTGAAGCACCACCTCCAGCTTCCTTGTCGAAGATACTTGAAGTCCGAGAGGCATTACCGCATATTATGGAGGTTGATACTGACAGCTCGGAATAGGTGGGAACCTTTTCTACTTAAGGTATACTATTACTAACCTGTATCTAGAGACCTATAAGAGATGGATGGAAAGCAACCCCAGGAGTGGCTTCTAGGTTGGGTACGTACCGCTCTACTGTATAAACAAGCCTGATACTGACTATACCCAGGGGGTGTGGGCAGATAGATGTTGCGGGCCATGGGCAGTGAGATGGGCTATCTTTCCTTTGTTGGGTTCCGGGTTATTTCCTTTGTTCTAGTTATACGTATTTCTTTCAGGATTTCCTTAGCTCGGGGGGCAAGTTATCGGACTTTATTTCAGTTGAGCCTGGGTGAGGTCTTCCTGGCAGAGATGCTCGGCATTGGGGAAGCAATGATGCTTCGCTTGGAACCTGTCCAAAGGTGGACCTCTACCCACCTTGGGGAAAGTTTTTATGTTTAGTACAAGCGGAATTGGTTCAGGCTGGACTTGATCAGAGAAACAGTGTTATTTCCAAGTTTACCTGAGGAGGGTTTAGTACCCAAAATGATGCTCGCTTGATAGTAAACACGCTAGCTATTGATAAGACGGATCCCAATCCCTTAACGTTTACTGACCCATTGTGGCCACTCCTGGGTCGAAAGGTAAGAGATCAAAAAATTTATTAAGTCAAGGTGACTAAGTCCCTAGGACAAGCGAAGAGGCAGAAGCATGACAACTTGCCTCATCATAGCAAGTCTATCCACATGTGGGTGAAGGTAGACTGGAAGATTGGAGCTAGACATGTAAGCATTGAAGCACTCCTGCTACTCGATAGTGGAGCTACTGGGCCAGTACTTGGTAGCCTATGGGTTAAGCAGACTCAGGCACCATGTGTACGGCAAAAGGTACATGTGCCGATAAGCGATGCAAGCAGTAATCACAATCCTGGGTCAGGTCTGCACCATGCCAAATCATTGGAGATGAGAATAGGTGACCACTTGTAACGACCCAGCATACGTGAGCTATGGCAGCCGGAACCTACACCCATACAGGTAGCCCGGAGGCGAACTGGTAGGAACCGGCAGGCAAGTGAGTACTTGACCTACGGAGACCCGATGGCCCGGGCTCCGAGATGAGCAGACTTAGTGGACACAAGTATTTAGGTACATGGCTACGCCCAAGGTTGGTGTCAGCGTACTTAGGGACCTATGAAGGGCCAATACACAGCTAGGCTGGGTAACTAGAGAAAGGCCGAGTGTGTCTATCCCCGGAAGAGGGATAGATAGGGTAACAGGAGAAAATCCACTTGTCCACCGGACAAGATTACCCTACCCACAGAACAGGGTTACCCTGCCTTGAGGCTTGGATTACCCTGTTCAAGGACCTGAGTTACCCTACCTGCCAATACGAAGTCCCTCGGGGAGTTTGGGAAAAATGACTGGAATGTTTGTCACACGAAGCCATGCATAATACTGGAATCTGGGGTTCCGGGAGATGCTATTGGGCGAGCTACGCAGCTACGAAGAAGCTGTAAATTGAAGACATTATTCCTATCATGCCCCTCCGGCCCCGCCTTGAGGCCCGGACGTCATGGGCAAACGGTTGTGTAGTTGTGTGCAGTCTAGCAAAGGAGGATCTTTGGAGACCCGCTTGCAACACCGTATACGTTGCTGCCGTCCGGTCGACCGTAAGCTGTTCGCAGGATATATAAGGGGGCATAGGGTGGAAGGTGGAGTACCTCCTCCAAGTTGTTCGGAGTAAAACGGACCAAAACTGACGGAGTTAACGGGAGTTAACCGTGGGGGTCCCGAAGGTAGTCCCGGGTGGTGCCGGGACGACTGGGAACGTTTTGCACCTACCACGCCCAAGGATGTCCCCAACGCCATAGGCTCTGAGAGGGAAGTGCAGAGACACTAAAAGCATGATTCCTACCGCAGGTAAGGTGTATCCGAGGTAGTGGTCGTGGGTAGCGCCCATTGGATCACTCCTGGACCACCGTACCCTGCGGAAGACACCGGAAGCCCGAGACTCGTAAATAGTAGATAGATAAACCGCTCACGGTAGCTTCCGGCGTCAAGAAGAAATCAACGCGCATGGGAAGGGTGTCATAGATAGTCTAGTTCAGCAAGGGGTCTTGACAGTTAGCCACTGGCAAGTCCCCGATGCGCAGAGGTTTTCACTCCGGCGGGCAGAATGGAAATGCGCCGCAGAAACGATATGCACATATGGTGAACGCCGACTAGAGCGGGTCGACACATACATGCCCGGAGGGGGTGTCAGGAGACGTGTCGGACCGCCCTTAGCGGAGAAGGGTGTGCTCGAACAGTTGGAGTAAACTGATGGGGGAGTTTCTGGCATAAGATAAAACTACCTGAAAGTCTATGCGAGAACTCTCCTACTCCAACAATCAATCCTCTCGAGACCTTAATTGAGTGAAGCGTCAGGCTTAACGATATTAAGTTTTACCGTCTACTTTACTCTTACATCTGTGTGAACTTTTGGCGATAAGTTGAAGTTGTTTGGTGCAGTCGCAACCCTGGGATCCATCTTCCTAGGGGTGCCCCCGTTACACCACTATAAGGAGATGTACTCTGAAGGTACGGATGTGCCCCACAACAAGGTGGATGGGTATCTACATATGTCTTGGTTGAAGGACCATCACTGCGACATAGATTGGAAGACAGGATCACTAACCTGGTTGTCAGATTTCTGCAAGGCTAGCTGCCTAGTAGAGCAGGGGTGGTTAGTGTTCATGACCGATGAAGAGTTGCTAGCCGAAGACCCTAGTAATGTGTACCTATTGGGAATTGTACAATCCTGTGATGAGGAAGGTGCCGATGTTATGGTTAAGCTACTCTCTAAGTATCAGGACTATGGGGATATCTTCAGTCAAGAACGGAGTGATGCATTGCCACAGCACTCGAAGTATGACCACACGATCGAGTTGCAACCAATGACTCAACCTCTGTTTGGGCCTATCTATCTGCTATCGGAAAAGGAGCTTAAGGCACTCCAGGAATATCTCCATAACATGCTATGAAGCGGAAAGCTACGGCGATCCAGTTTCTCGGTAGCAGCCCCCATCCTCTTTATGCCAAAACTATATGGTACATTAAGATTGGTAATAGATTACCAAAGACTGATCATAATTATGGTTAAGAGTAAGTGTCTTCTACCATTGATGAATGAACTGCGAGACAGGTTAGACAAAGCTGTTGTGTTCACCAAGTTGGACTTGAAGAACAGCTATTACCTTCAGAGGATGGCAGAAGGTGAGGAATGGAAGATGGCCTTCCAGTGTAGATATACACTGTATGAATACACAGTCATGCCATTTGGGTTCTGTAACGCCCTAGCAACTTTCCAGACTATGATAAATGAAGTCTTCTGAGACCACGTGGATGAAGGTGTCATTGCCTACATTGATGATATCCTGATCTACTCCGAAACCAGGGAAGAGCATGTAGCGATAGTGATATACGTGATGGTGAAATTGTGGAAAACCAGACTATGCAGATGCATGAAGAAGCCCAGTTTCCACCAACAGGAAGTTGAATTCCGAGGATACAAGATCTCTGATATGGGGATCTCTATGTTGTCAGAGAAGGTGCAAACAATCAGGGATTGGGGACCTCCGATATGCATCGTCGACATTTAAAACTTCATAGTCTTTGCCAACTTTAAACGTCAGTTCATAGAGGGTTTCAGCAAGATAGCAAAACCTCTTACAGACTTGACAAACAAGGATGTGCAATGGGAATGAACACCTGCTTGAGTGCAGGCCTGCAACCATTTGATAGAGGCATTCACGTCCAAACCTATCCTACCATATTTTGACCCAGAACAGCCAACTTGGCGGGAAATCGACACTAGTGACTTTGTATTAGGAGCCGTCCTTTCCCAGTTCTGTGAAGATGAGAGATGGCATCTAGTAGCCTATCATATCTGAAAGTTTCACCCAGCGGAGATTAATTATGATGTCCATGACAAGGAAATAACTGCCATTGTGGCGGCATTCCAGGGACAGGATCATCTGCTACACTAGGTAATGGACTAGTTGGTGATCTATACGGATTATAAGAATTTGCAGTACTTTAATGATACCAAGGTCCTTAACCGTAGGCAGTACCGCTGGGCCGAGTTCCTGCAACAGTTCAATTTCAAGGTGGTTTACCAAGAAGGACAGTTGAATGGGAAGGCAGATGCTTTGTCGCGACGTAGGCACTACTGCCCTGAAGGGGGGAGTGACTTTCCGCAACAGTCATTTCTTCGCCCCAGACAGAGGATCAGGAGCCCGGGACGGGACATCTTGCGACCACAGGTGTTGCAAGTATGCCAAGGATTTCAGCTCCAGTCTTCCTTTTTGAATCAACTATGGGTAGTGATGAAACAGGAGCAGGAATACTTAAGAATCCTGAAGGCAAGGACTGCCAGTGATAAAGAAGTCAACCAACATTTCACGATGCAAAAGGGCTTACTCCTGTACAAGAACAGGTGGTATGTTCCCAAGGCTCAGAATCTGAAGTGGACAATCATGGAGGCTGAACGTGACTCCCGAATTGTGCGACACTTTAGGACATACAAAACCATTGGCAGGGTTAGGGCTAACTTCTATTGGCCTAAGATAGACAAGCATATCACAGACTATGTACGGACATGTGGTGCATGCCAAAGAAATAAGTCCATCAGGTACAAGAAGTTTGGTCTGCTGGAACCTATTGATGTTCCTATACGGCCTTGGACAGCGATTTCAATAGACTTCATTGTACCGCTGCTAGAGTCAGAAGAGTATACTAAGATCTGGGTTATTGTAGACAGATTTTCGAAAATGGCAAACTGCATACTCCTGACCACCGAGGTACCGATCAAGGAGCTTGCCATGATATTCCCGAGGGAAGTTTGGTGCCTTTATAGACTCTCAGAGTCGATCATCTCCGACCGAGATAGCCGATTCAGCTCTAAGTTCTGGATGAGTCTGATGCACTTGTTGCAAGTGAAACCAAATGTTTTGACTGCATTCTACTCTATAACTGATGGGCAAACTGAGAGTGTTAACCAGACACTCAGGCAGTACCTGCATAGCTACTGCTCCTATTAATAGGATAATTGGGTTTCACTACTGCCCCTTACGGAGTATGCATACAACACCTCGATATCTGAATCCAACAGGTTGTCACTACTTGAGATCAATTACGGGTTTAACCCACGGACAACCTGGTCTGGTATAGTGTCTGATAATCAAGGGATACACCCTAGCACTGAGCTCTTGGTTGAGGAATGGGAAAGAACATGGCAAGAGATTCGGGAAATGATTCAAGGGGTACTGGAAGGGCGACGGAAATGGCACGACTAGAAAAGACTGCCATTAGGGGAGCACGTCACTATACAGGATGTAGCCACTAGGCGAGCAAAGAAAGCGGACCAGGTGATGTTAAACCAAAAGAACATCCACCTGAAGCATCTGATGGAGAAACTGGACCACCAGATATTTGGCCCTTTTGTAATCAAATATCAGATGGGTACCGAAGCATACAAACTCCAACTGCCCACCAGACGGAGCATCCACCCAGTTTTCAATGTCACATTGGTCAAACCATATCGTGAGGATGCGGGATCAGGTAGGGTCAACAAAGTCCCTACCCCGGAACTCATAGATAATGAGCCAAGTTACGTTACTGAAGCTGTTGTGGACAGTAGATGTTATGGTGGAGCCAAGGCGAAGTTCCTATCATGCTCCGTCCAGTACCTGGTTTCATGGGAAGGCTATGGAGCTCAGGAGAACCCATGGGAGCCGTGCAAGATGCCAGAAGGGACTGGCTTACAGGCCATTCTGGATTTCCACCAAAGATATCCGTCCCAGCCCAGCAACCATAGGGCCTTGGGGGACTTGTGTCACGGAAGTAAGCGATGACCCTAATGGTCCCGGACGGACTGTAGAAAAGAGGGGAGTGGTGTAATGACCGAGGATATATGAGCTATGGTAGCCAGAACATCCACCCATACAGGTAGCCAGGAGGCAAACTGGTAGGAAGCGGCAGGCAAGTATGCACTTGACGTATGGATACCCAATGGCCCGGGTTCTGAGATGAACAGAACTAGCTGGCAGATTACTTAGGTAGCTGGCTACACCCTGGAGTGGTGTCAGTATACTTACTGACCTCTGAAGGGGCAGCTACTCAGATAAGCTGGGTAACTGGAGAAAGGTCAGAAATGTCTATCTCTGGTGACAGGATAGACAAGGTAACATGGAAAAGTCATCTTGTCCAGCGGACAAGGTTACCCTACCCTCAGGATCAGGTTACCCTGCCATGGAGCTCGGGTTACTCTGTCTAAAGTCTTGAGTTACCCTATCTTTCAATACGAAGTCCCTCCTGGAGTTCAGAAAAAATGACTGGAATGTTGGTCACCGGAAGCCATGGATAATACTGGAATCTGGGGTTCCGAGAGATGCTATTGGGCGAGCTACCCCGCTCCAGGGAAGCTGTAACTTGGAGACATTATTCCCATCATACCTCTCCGGCCCCATCTTAAAGCTTGGATGTCATGGGCAAACGGGTGTGTAGTTGGGTGCAGTCTAGCAAAGAGGAAGCTTTGTGACCTGCTTGCGACACCGTATACAGGGCTGCCATCTGGTCGACTGTAGGCTGTTCGCAGGATATATAGGGGATCATAGGGTACAAGGTGCAGTACCTCCTGCAAGTTGTTCGATGTAAAACGGACCAAAACCGACAGAGTTAGCAGGAGTCAACCGTGGGGGTCATGAAGAGAGACCCGGGTGGTACCGGGGCGACTGGGAGAGTTTTACACCTACCAAGCCCAAAAGTGTCCCCAACGCCACAGGCTCTGTAAGAAAAGTGCAGGAACATTAAAAGCATGATTCCTACCACAGGTAAGGTGAATCCATGGTTGTGGTCACGGGTAGCACCCATTGGACTACTCGAGGACCACTGTATCCCGCAGAAGATACCAGAAGACCAAGAAGCATAAATAGTAGACAGGTAAACCGCTCATGGTAGCTTCTGGGGTCATGTAGAGATCAATGCATATGGGAAGGGTGTCATCGACAGTCCAGTTCATCAGGTGTCTTGACTGTTAGCCACAGGCAAGATGCCAATGCAAAGAAGTTTTGACTCCCGTGAGCGAAATGGAAATGCGCCACAGAAACAATACCCACATAAGGTGAATGCCAACTAGAGTATATCGATACATGCATATCTGCAGGGTGTCCCAGGAGTCATGTTGGACCACCCTTACCAGAGAAGAGTGTGCTTGAATAGTTGGAGTAAACTGATGGGGAAGTTTCCGGCCTAAGATAAAACTACTTGAAAAGTCTATATGAGAACTCTCCTACTCCAACAATCAATCCTCTTGAGACCTTAATTGAATAAAGCGTCAGGCTTAACGATATTAACTTTTACCGTTTACTTTACTCTTACATCTGTGTGAACTTTTGGTGATAAGTTTGAAGTTATTTGGTGTGGTCAAAAACTTGAGATCCATCTTCCTAGGGGTGCCCCCATTACACCTGCAGCCTTGCTTGGACTCTGCCCCACCACCCTCCTATGTTCTCCCCAGTTGTCTCATGATAATAGTAGTTTGTTAGACTAAGATGAAAGATAGAAGAGTTTCTTTTAGATTGTTTTTTCTTGATGATTTCACCATTGATTTGCTTTGCAATACAAAAGCCAGTTTTATAATAAAGTTCTTAGCATGGTTAGTCACCTTGTAGTGTAGTTTCAGTGGTTTCCTCCTAATACTTTTGTTTGTTGAGCATTATAGCTAATAGGAGATGGATTTGTTTTGTTTTTTACATTATGATTTGAGGGTTATCTTTCACCATAGCTTAGCTGCTATATGCGACATCTTGTCCTGATAATAAAATAAGAACCATAAGTTAAAAAAAAAAAAATTTCCTACACTTATCATGTAGTTCAATAGCGCAAGCAGGGAATACTATCTTAAATTCTCGAACTATATTGTGTTCATCCTCTACTGTCAGTCTTATATCTAAGAACAAGCATCAGAATTACCAATATTTTGAAAGAAAGCATCAGAGAATTGAGGAGAAGGAATCAGAGTTGTTGGATTTTAGACAGGAGCAAGCTGTAGAGTGTTTTGGTGGAGGAGAATCCATTAGAGAAGGAGGAAGTCGAATAGGGGGGGTGTGTGAGCTATCAACCGGTATAACAACCTCTTGACACCAATCAGCCCACCCCACACCACCTTGAAATGACCAGCAATGAGTGCCAGAATCCTGTCTGAGTCACACAAAATCCTCTTTCTTTTTTAAAGCAATATCTGGAAGAGCTTGATAATAATAAAGCATAGTGGTAGAAGTGTGGTTACCTATTATCACTCATCTTCTTTTCTCTTTGGATGTCATGTTTTTTTGTTTTTTTTCCTCTCTATCCTTTTCCTTAACTGTTGTATTGCCTACAATTAAATTCAAAAGTTCACTGCTATGTTGGTTTCAATTTTGGTGGACTTTTATTGGTCATTACCTTAATGCGATGCACCTCGTAATATCCATGGGACTCGTAGTATCCGTGTATGGTATGTTAGTTACTAGTACTCTAAGTATTCCATATCAACCTTACTAGAAGGTGCGGACATAGCTTTGCATTATTCTACAATCACATGCCGCCAAAGGATCCCCAATATCCACGAGGGGCTAAAATACAGGATTTATTTACACAAGAAACAAAGCAAATACATGGGCAATACCCATCCTAACTGTAAAATAGCACATCTTCGCCCGGACGCCAGACAACGATCAAGTAAATTCACAAATTCTCACTCAGCCACTATAGCACGTCCAGCTGGCCCAGTGGTGTATCTTTGCCAATATCCCTGCGAATGACAAAGCATCGGGCCGAGAAGGGGGTCGGACGCGGGACTGAATCATTTTGTGTGTGGATTTTGCCCAAATCCTCACTGTAGAATTTTCGCCAAAATAAAAATTCCGAATACAGCACAGGGGGAACACCCAACATATCGTACGCTGCTATCAGGAATGTCTCCTAGTTTTCTGAATCCCCTCTTTCTGCTGTTGGGCATCAATTGGGACATCCACATTTTGAAGTTTTGTTGCGCTTTTGCTGATTACCTTCTCCGTCTGACCCACTTCCGGGTCCAATTCGTTATGATACCATCAAGGATCCCGATGACGGCCATCACACACGGTACCTGATTAGTAATACATTTCCGAGAATGATATCATACCATCAGCCACATACGACCAGCCGCATCGAGATAGTAGCCAACGGTGGGAAAAAAATGGGAAAAAACTCACCCTCCGAAGAGCCTCCCCACAGAGAAAAAAAGTTCACACGTTACACAGTCTTTTTCTTCCCAGATTTGTTTCCCACTTCCGAACCACCTGGTAAATGTTCCAGCGACGGCTATCATAATTGCCCCCCCACCCCTCCTACACAGTTAAAAAAAAAGCCCCCAAATTCTCTTCCCGTGCTCCCCTTCTACATGCACGCTCACATACCACGGTCGACCTATTCACCCTCACTACTACTAGTCCTCCGACGTTCGTTCCCAAGGCCGCAATGCCGGCGGATCTCCTCCTCTTCCGTCCGGGGGAAAAGCGTGGTCTCCCGGAGGTGCTATTCTAACGCTCCGCTGCCAATTACCCGGCAACGGCCAACAACGGTGACGGTGGAAGCGGGGTGTTCAAGGCCGTTGGTAACTAGCCCGAGGATGAGCTCGAGCATTATTGAGGTGTTGTTCGGGAAACGGGTCGGGAAGGGACTAGAAAGGGAGGCGGGGGTTAGTTCGAGATATTTGGACTCTGGGACAGAAGATGCTATTCTGGGGCGGAGCCTGCTGTACAAGAACCACAATGATGAATTCTTGAGGTGCACAGAGTTTGACCGGGAGGGTGAGATTTCTTCTCTTCCTCTTTGTGGGGGGAGGTGCTGACTGGGTTGCAGGAAATGTTACGGTGGTGTCTGGGGAGTTTAAGAAGAATGAGCTATGTGCTAAGGTTGGATTGACTTTTTGGTTAAGATGATGGGGTACTAAATTGGTTGCGGTGGATAGCATGGGTTAATGCCCCGAGATCTCCGGAAGCTTTGGGTGCCTAGTATAATCGTACCGCATATTCTCGTCCGGAAGAACTCAATTCTTGTCAACCTATTGCACATCCGGGCACTGATCAAAGCAGACACAATCTTGCTATTTGATGTTTATGGCTCGACCGACTCTTACACACAATCAGTCTTTATGTACGATCTTGAGGGGAAACTGCGGCAAGGATCAAAGGCTATGGGTGGTCTCCCATACGAAATGCGAGCACTAGAAGCGATCTTAATCTCCGTCACGGCTGCCCTAGAAGCTGAAATGAAGGTTTTGCAGGAGCTTGTTATCACTCTACTTGGGGAACTGGAAGAAGATATTGATAGAGACAAATTGCGGCTATTGCTGATTTACTCGAAGAAGTTGTCGACCTTCGAACAGAAAGCCAAATTGATTAGGGATGCCATCGAGGAGATTCTGGAAGCGGATGACGACCTGGCGGACATGTACCTGACCGAGAAGATGTTGGGGAAGACCCGGCCGACAGAGGAGCACACGGAGATCGAAATGCTGCTTGAATCGTATCATAAGATATGCGATGAGATTGTTCAAATTTCAAGTAATTTGGTCTCTAGTATTCGCAATACCGAGGAAATGTAGCCCATCCATTTCATACCCATAAAGAAGGATTTAGCTAACAATCTGAAGTGTTAATATCATCCTCGACGCAAACCGTAATTCTCTCATGCTCCTCGACCTCAAATTCTCCATCGGAACCCTAGGAATTGGCTCGGGCACCTTTATAGCCGGTCTCTACGGCATGAATCTCAAAAACTTTATCGAAGATTCCGACCTAGCCTTCTGGGGTGTCTCCGGCTGGGCATTCATCTTCTCGGCGATCATATGTGTTTATGGACTCCACAAGCTCCGCAGAACCCAACGCCTAACAATGTGGGGTGAGAGTGGAGCGAAAGAGGGTAAACGCGGCTGGCTGAGCCTCGGGAATAAAAGGACTGTTAGCAACGCGGCCGCGAAGGCCAAACTAGCGGGCCGATACGATGCTCTTCAGAAACGACGGTTCGGCCACGTTATTGAGAGGAACCCGAGCAGTTTCCCGCCTTTGCAGTTGGTTCCGGATAAGAAGAAGTAAAGTAATTTATATGGAGGTATTATTTTATGTACAATTATGATCTTGGTTGGTAATACTTTCTATTTTCCATTTCTTTATTGTACTCTTCTTGGTTTCTATATACGGTTGGGGCTTCTCATGGGGCTAGCCTAGGCGTTTGCTTTTTATTCCTTCCTTTTGCTTGATGGGTTTTTTTTGGCTCTTGAGCACGGTAATTTCTTGTTCTCCCGGGGAAATAGGCCTCTTCTCTCCTCTGTCTTTACTTCTTCTCTTGTTGATTTTTGGCGTGAAGGGATAGATACGTGAGTCATTGTAGAAAATGTAAAGTATATCGAATCATAACATAGGCCACCAGTGATGTACGAGTACAAATATCGGGCAAGCATCAGGTAGAAACGCCAATGATGCGGGTAGGGTCCTATGGATGGGAAGGCCCCTCGTAATTCCTCTTTCCTCCCATCCAACCTCAGGCATTCCCCAATATTACCCAATTCTCTTTTGGCAGCGCGAGAAAAAGGTGGAAACGTCGGCAAAGCCCTCCCACCATCGGATTGATGAAGCTATGCGAGTGATACATAGTGATCACATTCCTGGGTCAAACCTCGGTCTCACTATTGACCCTCCCTTTTCATGTTAGGCTGAGCAAATCTCCTCAGGGCGGTAAATATAACCCTGGCAATCGTCCGCATTCTTATCGTACTACAAAACCCGAAACACCGACCGGCTGCTGGAATTGAGCGTACCAGTTTCATACCCGACCCAATTCGGCAATGCATGATATATACGTGGACTATCAAAAAGAATGGTACGAAGATTGCCACCCGCTCTCCCTTAAAAAAATCAAAAAATCCTTTACTCGTCCTCTCTCGGCACGGAATGAGCTGTACTGCACTCGCGCGTCTTTGCCAAGAATAGCGCCGCTACCCAGTGGCTCGGCACTTTTGAGGTATATTCTGCCTTACAAGATATCAACAACCTGGACTTGGATAACATAACATTTTAGATGGAGTTAGAAAACACTTCAGGCATTAAAATTATTTTTCCCACCATTTTTCTTCAACTGATATAAATTTGAAGGAAAGGTACAACAATAGCTATCAATAACCTCTTGTGGAATAGCCTGCCATTCTTTTCTTATGATATTCTTATATCTCTCAACTTTGTTCCATCCTTGCTCTCTTAGCCTAGAATGCTTAGCAATACAGTCCTTGAGCACTCACCAAATAGGTTCAATTTTATTGATATCAGGTGAGTTTGCTTGCCAGACAGGTAGACCAGTGACTGGTGAGTTCTTATATAGTATATGATATATCTCCCCAGTTTCTGCCTCTCGCATATCAAGTCGAGCTGCTTGAGTATGATTACCTGCATTGTCTTCAATTAACCAAATTTGTATTCAACACTCCTGGCCAAGGGCTTCAAGAACTGAATAAACCAATCAGTGTAGAACTTCCTTCTAATACATAAACCAATCAAATCTCTTCCCAGAACTTTCCTCAGCTATCTCTTTACCAAACTCCTAATCAGACCTTTAGGATATCTTTCTTGACTCTCTGTTATAGTTTCCCACTACTCATTGTACTCATGGTAGGTAATGACCTTCTTCTTTCTCCAAACTGCACTGCACTATATCCAAGAGCTTCTTGAGTCTCTAGGCCCTATCTTAGTATTCCCATATAAGAATTGGTTTCTCACCAGTACCGAGAGTCTTGGTCTTCATATCATTAAGTAGTTCTGCATAGTGGATAGCTTCTTGACTCTATGTCTTGTCCGTGTAGGGGAAAGGTTTGGAGTGTAAAGGTTTCTGTATCGTAAAGAGTGTAAAGCAGTAGATAGGAAATAATAGCAGATGGTTGTGGAAAGAGCTAACCTATCTGTAAAAACCCAACCTTTATATAGGCCTCTTCTAGCAACCCTAATCCTGCCCTGACTCTGGAGCGATATCAGGTGTGAAATCAATCATAGCATCGTAGGACTCAATCAAGTCATGTGCGCAAAACATAAAACAATCCGATGACCTCATTTAATGGTCATGTGTGAAACATAAATCAAATGCAAACATAAATCAAACTACATGACCTGCTAATGAGGTCATATTCGAAACATAAATGAGTCTGTCTTGCTGGTAAGCCTTACCAGCCAGTCTAGACTCTCCCCATGGCGTCAATCATACATCATGTGTGAAATATCAATTTAAACATAAACAAGCCCCATGATCTGCTAACGAGGTCATATATGAAACCTGTTCCCGACTTCCGTCACCTGGCTAGCACTCCTTTAGCCAGATCATAACACTCTGCTAACTTTCTTTGTTTAATATACTCCTTGATTTACTTATTCTTTTCTTGTAGAAAATCATACTCATCTTTTCCTGACTGTGTTGCCTGTTTACACTTTTCTGTAATTTATTGAAGCTTAGCTTCATTCTCAGCCTTTAACTCTTGTCCATTTTCTCTTCATTCCTCTTTTATCTTACAGTTTCCCACTACTCGTTATACTCATGACGGATAATGACCTTGTTCTCCTTCTAAACTGGGCTGCGCTGCGTCCAAAAGCTCTGCAACTCTATTGACTTGTTCTTAGTATTCTCATGTAAGAATCCATCTCTTACCAGTGCTAATAGTGTCGGTCTTTATATTGCTAACTTAATTCACATAGCAGATAGATTCTTGACTCTATGTCTGGTCCGCAAAGTGGAAAGGCTTAGAGTATAAGAGTTTTGTATTGTAAAGAGCATAAAGTAGTAGATAGGAAATAATAGTAGATGGTTGCATGAAGAGCAAACCCATCTGTGAAAACCTGGCCTTTATATTGGCCTCTTCCAGCAACCCTAACCCTGCCCTGATCCTCAAGCGAGATCAAGTACAAAATCATTCATAACCTCATATGACTCATACGAGTCTGGTGCGCAAAACATAAAACATCCCATGACCTCTAAATGAGGTCATGTGCCAAAATATAAATCAAATGCAATATCAATCAAACGCATAAACAAACCACATGACCTACTAATGAGGTCATGTGTGAAACATAAATGAGTCTGCCTTGCCGGTAAGTCTTACCAGCCAGCCTGGACTCTTCCCATGATGTTAACCGTACATCATGTGTGTAATGCAATCAAACATAAATGAGCTCCATGACCTGCTAAAGAGATCACCCCCCGCATGAAAACAATTTAAACATAAATGAGCCCCATGACCTGCCGACAAGGTCATGTGTGTGAAAATGTAACTTAATCCCATGACCTCTAAATGAGGTCATATGTGAAACCTGTTCCTCCCTTCCATCACCTGGCTAGCGCTCCTCTAGCCAGATTGTGACATTAGCTCCCCTCTCCTATATCCTCGGTCCCTGAGGATATGTTTACCTTCTCCTGCTCCTTCTTTCCTCGATGATCACTACATACTTGCACCTATGCATCTCGTGGTTCCTGGCATTGTGGTATTCCTGTAGCAATCAATCTTCAATCTCCCACAAGGCCCTCTTTTCCCCACTTGGCTTCTCCTCCTGCTGTTTCACCATCCTTTCTACTTCCTCCAATCCGCATACCATCCGTCTTAGTTATTCGGTCATTTCTTGCAGGTCATTGATCATCTCTCTCTATCTGGTGATAGTTGCATCTTATGTTTTGATCATTTCGCATAGGACAACCTTGAGCTGAAAAGAAACTTTGTGCCCGCTCTTCTCCCTGAGCTCCATCCTTGGAGCTCGTCATTTAGCTTCTCTTCCTTGTTTTCGATGGTAGGGGCCGAACCTGCACATGCAGTTCTACTAATTAATTTTGTAGTGTCTCAGCCCTTCTAGAGCTACCGAAGTCACTCCTTCCCAAGTCTATTGTTGCCAGGAGTTCTTGCACTGCTAGTCGCTATCTGAGTGCCTTGTCTTGGTGGCCTCCGTTGGCCACCAGTGTTGTTATCCTGTTGTATCTCTGTGTATTATGCAGCTGTCATTGCTGTATACCGTCCAAGTTTTCTTTGCATGTTCTTTCTTTGCTTCCATCGGTACTTCTTCCACCTCTGTTCATGCTCTCAGCACGTTCGTTTCAAATTCTTCACAGTTCACAACTGCCACCCAACTGTTTTCCCCCGCCTTGCTGCAGACGGTTGGTTGCTGGTTTGCACAGGTAGCGCTGGTGGAAGAGGAGAATGACATCTTGGATGTTCGCGAGGTTGGTGGCTGGATACCACTCTTGGTCGTGTTTAGGGAAATAACTAGTCCACTCAGCACGGTACAGGATTTTACCATAGTATAAGCATGAGTTGGTTATTTCTTCCAGTCCATATTTGTCTTCCCTGTCTATGGAAATAGGTAGAGGGGGAAGTTCCTTCTGTGATGGAAAAGAGTTCTCTTGGAAGACTTCACCGAGGCTGGTGTGGAATGTTGGATGGGTCTGTTTCATCGAGGCGGGGAGGTGGAGCTTATATTCTCTTAATCTGACCCATTCGATCATATTGAATAGTCCAAGTTTCTTGTCATCCAGCTTCTTCGATAGTCTCATAGTCTGGATGTCCACGTAATCAACTACACCTTGTCGCCAACCATAAGGTTTGGGTCTGGCTTCCCATGCTTGTCGCTCTTTTCCTTCTGGCTTATTTGCACTAGAGTTATTTCATCTCATAAGAAGTTGTGTAGCTTTATCATATTGTCAGCTTGTATTATCTTTCTCTGTGCTTGGTATTGGACTAGATCAAATGATAGGTCATATCCATAATTCACAAGAAAGGGTGTCGTCTTTATTGTTTCTTGTCCTCCGTTGTTGTATGTAAATTCTGCTGCAGATAGGAACTCCGTCCAATCATTTTGGTAGTAATTGACGTAAGCACATAGATATTGTTCTAATATCGCATTATTTTGTTCGGTTTGTCTATCCGTTTGTAGGTAGAACACTGTGCTCAAGTGTCGGCAGATACTTAATTCTTTTGTAATCTCTTTCTATACTTCTGATGTGAATAGTGATCCCCTATCAGTAGTGATATCTCTTGGTAGGCTGTGGAGTCTAAAGACCTGGTCTTTAAACAAATTGAAGAATTGTAGTCCCCCATATCTGTTCTGCTTGGTATAAAGTATGTCATTTTCATAACTCGGTCGATAGCGACCTATATGGTATCATGACCGTTCGATTTGGGTAGTCCAATAATGAAATCCATAGCAATAGATTGCCATGGTCTTCCAGGAGTTTCGAGCAGTTTGCACAGCTCGTCTGATAGGTGTTTAAGCATTTTCATTCGTGGACATGTCTCGCAACTCTTCATATATCTTTTAGTATTATCACATATCAACGGCCAGTAATATGATCGTTGAATTAATGCTGCCATTTTTGCTGTTCCAGTGTATCCCACTCGTGGGATGTTGTGATTTCTTCTTGTTGTTTCTGTCCCCAAAGCTTCTTCATCCAGGATCCTTATCTTGTTATCCTGCTATAGGTATCCGTTTCCTTCCCGACATAGCCCAAAGGCTACATTTTTTATTTGTTTTAGGCCTCCCCTCAAGGCCTTCTTTATCTCATTTATTTCCTGGTCACTGGCCATACTTCTTCTTCTTATCCATTCTTCATATCCTTCGTCGTTGATCATGGCCATAGTCATCTTGTTCAGGGATTCATATCCACTGTCTTCGTCTCCTCCTTTCGAGAAATACTTTTCCTTTGGATAAAGCATTCGTTGTCATTACAACCATGTTGCTTCCTTGTCAGAGAAATCCTCCATTATTTGGGTCAATGCATCTGGTTTTCCACCTTCTTTGCCTGGTTGGTATTCGATTTGGAGATAGTATTGGCTTAATATCTTGCTCCATCTAATCTGTTGTCCATTGAGTTCCTTGATAGTGGTAAATGCTAGTAGGTTCTTGTAGTCCATGATGACATGGCTCTTGTATTGACTTCCTAACGTATACTTCTGTGAGTCCCTAATTGCTTGAACAATGGCTAACAGTTCCTTATCGTAAATGTCATAGTTTTGCTCTGCCTTTGACATTGTTTTTGATCGAAACATGACCAGTCTCTATAATCTGTCTTCGCCTTGTTGTGAGAGAACAATGAAGTATACCTTGTTGGATGCATCTGTCTCAATCATGACAGGTAGTGAGTGGTCGAATGGCCATAGTATTTGTATTGTCACAAGTCGCTTTCTCATATCGATCAATGCTTGTTATTGCTGCTTTCCCGATTCCTATTCGATTCCTTTCCTTGTCGTATTATAGAGGGGTTTAGCCACTTGGCTAAATCCCTCCGAGAATCTTCAGTAAAAGTTGCCGAAGCCTACAAAGCTTAGTACTCCTTTCACACTTTTGCGAGCTTTTCAGTCATCGATAGCCACTGTTTTGACTAGATTGTCTCATACCACTTCAGGGTTGACAATCAATCCTAGGTATTCGACCTCATTCATATGGAAGTCACATTTCGAAGACTTTAGTTTGACCTTGACTTCTCGCAATGTCTGCAGAACGCTCCAGATATCTCAGTCATGTTGTTCCATGTTGTCTGAATAGATGAGTATATCATCTAGGTAGATGATACGGCATATATCCAGGTACTTACTGAACATGAAGATGATCCACTGTTGGAATGTTGCTGGTTCATTGGATAATCCCAAGGGCATGACTCAATGTTTGAATAGTCTGTATTACATCATGAAACCCATCTTCTATTCGTCCCCTTTGGCTATTCTTATGTTGTGATATACATCTTTGATATCCAACTTAGTATAGTGTTTGGCCCATACTAGTCAGTCCAATGCTTCGTCGATCAGTGGTAGAGGGTACTTGTCTTTTAGTGATACTGCATTCAGTTCCCGGAAGTCCACGCAGAGTCTTAGTTTCCAGTCTTTCTTCTTGAGGAATAGAATGGGTGCCTCCGCTAAGGAGAACTATGGTCTGATCCACAGTCGGGCCAGGTTATGTTAGAGGTATTCTCATAGTGCTTTCAATTCCTCTTCCCTTGATGGGCAGAGTTTCATGAAAGGCACTGCCTTCCCTTCCTCTAGTTTGATCTGGTGATCTTCGCTTTTATACTCAGGAAGATTGGTTCTTTCATTTTCTTTAAATATCTTGAGGTAATCATGATATTCATTCAGGACTGGTTGCCTTAGAGTTGCCATCTTCTTCTTGGCTTCTTCCTTTACCATGAGTCACATGCTAATTCTTGACACTTCTGCGATCATTAGTCCATCTTCTTCTTCGTTCCATTTGAGAATTCCTGTCTATTCCCCTCTCTGGTAGAGTTGACTGAAGGCCTTTGCTGATATGAAAGATATGCTCAGGGGTTTCTCTTCTGTCATTTCAGTGGGGGCGTTGTCTTTCGATATTCCTCGTCCAGTGCTTCCTAATCCTTTCTTGCCTCTTTCCCTCTTATCCAGGTCTGACACTTCTCAGAGCCCCCTGGTCTTAACATTCTCGATAATCATGTGAGCTATGTGATCCTCTTTCTGGATCGTATAGTCTTTGTCTTTCAGGTTTATTAGTAAGACTTGCACCTCGCCGCTATAGTCTACATCGATCACTCCAGTTCCTTTAGTAATCCCATGTCTGGTGGCCATACTACTGCATAGAGCGATTCTTGCATAGATGTCGCTGGGAAGCCCTACTGCAAGTCCTGTTGGTATCATCATTTGTCTCCTGGCAGGAGGCATCATGTCTTTCATGCTGTACAGGTCCTGACCTGCAGGCCTTTGTGGATTCTTGTGTCAGTTTCTTGGCATTTGAGTGTAATACTTGTACTCTTATGCCTTCCGCATGGGGGATCATTTCTTTATATTTGCTGTCCATATGGGGGATTTGTGTTCTCAGGTTTTCTTGTATCGCTTGTTCTTTAGGGATCATTTTGATCATGGGAGAAGTTTCTAGGCACAACTGTATACATGGTTCGCTGTTGAAGTTGATTTGGCCTTTTTCCCAATCGATGTTTGGATTGTGTTGTTTTAGCCAAGGTGTTCCTAGTATGGCATTATACTTTTACAAATATGCTACTTGAAATGTCATAGCTTCATAATGTCACCCTATCTCTATTACTGATAGTGCCATATAGCTAATTGGTACAACTTTGCTCTTCTCCCCGTTGACTGCATATATATGTCTTCATTTATCTATCTTCTTCAGGGGTAATCCATGGGTTTTACAGGAATCTCTGTCGATGAAATTCTCAGTTGCTCCTAAATCAAGCATCATGTACATCTCGGTATCCTTGTTCATCATCCATAGCTGTAACCAGTACGGGTACTACATCCTCCATCTCCGTTACAACTCCAGTCATTGAAATTTATTTCCTAATCGGGAACGACTCAACACCAGAGAACTATCACCACTTTTCCGGTCTTGCACCCCCCCCGCTGGGAGGTGCTAGACTACTTCTTTTCCCTCCTCACTTGGCCAGGCATTACTTATGGCCTCTACCTCCCTTCCCCCTGAGTTAATCCTCCTGGGGACACTCCCTTCTGTCTGGAACTGCCCCGCGGTGGTTCCCCTTCTACGGTTCCCCGCTCTCGCTAGGCTCGCTTAGCGTTGGCACGGTCGGCTTCTTTCTGGGAGGGGTTGGTCGGACGGTCAGTCTGCTTGGTGGTCCTCTGGGCTATAGGGGGCCTGTTCCTTCCTCCTGGCATAGCACAGTTATGGTAACCCATCCACTAAGTGACACTTTCTCGCGGAGAACAAGGGACTACATGAGAGAAGCGGTAAAACACTGTGCTATGCCTGGGGGGGCGATGGCTCCTGTGACCCCGGTTGCAGCCTACTGCCGTATCGTTGGCCACACCTCACCTGGTCTGGGTCTCCCATCTTTTCTTCTCTTCGGGTCAGCTGGCACCCTACTGCCCGGGTCCTCGGGGCCCTACCTCCTCTCCATGCGGCAGCTCTTCTACCTGCTCTCTCCCTGCCAGCTTTGGCTGGCCACTTTTCAGTCTGGCTCTGATGCTGCTCGTGGTGTCATCCTCCTCTATTACTTTGCTCGGGTTGGTGTACCTCACCTTCCCCCCCCACTACTTCTTGGGCTGCCCCCCCTGGCCCTCTCCGCCTTCGGGCGATCAATTAGGCTGTTCGGCCAGGACCCTTCCATAGGTCTGATAGCGGACTTGTGTTGCCGCACCCACCCGTGAGGGCACCTTTTTGGGGGTCTTACTTTTTTTGTTGAGATGTCGCCAGTGGGTTTTTTGTAGCTTCCTGCTCTTCCTGTTGTTTGGGTTTCTTAGTTTGTCTTGTGGCTGGCTGGGAGCTTGGGCGTTGGGGAGGGATTGTGCGGTTGGTCCCAGACCAGAGGGACTTGGGGCAATTTTTCCCTGGGTCGAGGAGGGTGTTTTAGAATTAAGGCTTTTTGTACATCATACCGCGAGGTGCATACGCGTTTTTGTGCCATAAACAATAAACATATGAGTTAAAAAAAAAAGAAAAAAAGAAGTCAGTGCAGGTACTAGGTTAGGATTTGGTTTGTGTTTTACAGGATCACTTGATACTTGTATTGTTTCATGTGCTATCAGTTGATACACATGTTGTTTTATATTTGGTTTCGCAGTATCGCTTGATACTGGTATTGTTTCGGGTGCTATTGGTTGATAAACTTTAACGGAGGCACCCCTAGGAAGATGGATCCCAAGGTTGCGACCGTACTGAACAACTTCAAACTTATCGCCAAAAGTTCACGCATATGTAAGAGTAAAGTAAACGGTAAAACTTAATACAGTTAAGCCTGACGCTTCACTCAATTAAGGTCTCGAGAGGATTGATTGTTGGAGTAGGAGAGTTCTCGCATAGACGTTCAGGTAGTTTTATCTTATGCCAGGAACTCCCCCATCAGTTTACTCCAACCCTGCGAGCACACTCTTCTCCGCCAAGGGCGGTCCGACACGTCTCCTGACACACCAATCGGACATGCATGTGTTAACACACTCTCGTTGGCGTTCACCTCATGCGGTTATTGTTTCTGGGGTGCATTTCTATTTGGCCTGCCAGAGTGAAAACCTCTGCGCATCGGCGTCTTGCCAGTGGCTAACAGTCAAGGCGTCGCATGAACTAGACTATCTATAACACCTTTCCCATGTGCATTGATATCTACTTGGCCCCGGAAGCTACCGTGCACGTTTTATTGATCTACTATTTACGGTTCATGGACTTCCAGTGTCTTCTGTAGGACACAGTGGTCTGGGAGTGATCCAAGGGGCGCTACCCATGACCACTACCTCGGATACCCCACACCTGTGGTAGGAATCATGCTTTTGGTGTCTCTGTACTTCCCTTTCAGAGCCTATGAAGTTGGGGACACTTTTGGGCTTGGTAGGTGGAAGACTCTCCCAGTCCCCCCGGCACCACCCAGGACTACCTTCAGGACCCCAACGGTTAACACCAGTTAACTCCATCAGTTTTGGTCCGTTTTACTCTGAACAACTTGGAGGAGGTACTCCACCTTCCGCCCTATGCCCACTTGTATATCCTGCGAACAGCTTACGGTCGACCGGACGGCAGCAACGTACATGGTGTTGCAAGCAAGTCTGCAAAGCTTCCACTTTGCTAGACTGCGCACCACTACGCAACTGTTTGCCCATGACGTCCGGGCCTCAAGGCGGGGCCGGAGGGGTATGATAGGAATACTGTCTCCAATTTGCACCCTCTTCGGAGCTGCGTAGCTCGCCCAATAGCATTTCTCAGACCCCAGATTCCAGTATTATGCACTGTTTCGCGTGACAAACATTCTGGTCATGTTTCCTGAACTCCTCAAGGGACTTCGTATTGCAAGGTAGGGTAACTCAGGACCTTGGGCTGGGTAACCCAAGCCCCATGGCAGGGTAACCTGATCCTGAGGGTAGGGTAACCCGTTTGGTGGACAAGGTAACTTTTCCCTGTTACCCTATCTATCCTGTCGCTCAAGGTAGACACTTCTGACCTTTCTCCAGTTACCCTGCCTATCTGAGTAACCGCCCCTTCCGAGGTCCCTAAGTATGCTGACACCACTCCCCAGTGTATCCAGGTACCTAAGTCCCTGACCAGCTAATTCTGTTCATTCTCGGAGCCCAGGCCATCGGGTCTCCGTAGGTCAAGTACTTACTTGCCTGCCGGTTCCTACCAGTTCGCCTCCTGGCTGCCTGTATGGGTATAGGTTCCGTCTGCCATAGCTCATGTATGCTGGGTCGTTACATACACACATTGTTTTGAAATATCACTCATACTGGAGATAAGCGCTATGCTTTATTTAAAGACCACTGATTTTCATGATGGAAACAGCAGACTTCGACAGACACTATTCTTACTATACTTGGTTGAACTGTTACTTCTTTGATCTCCTATTACACTGCATTCGAAGCCTCCTTTGGTTAGCAGCGCGCGCTGCTTGTTGATCAAGAAGCCATCTGCTCCTAGCGTGCCGCTATGGGACTAGGGCCCGGCCCGAACACATTAGACTTTTTTTAATCTCCGCATGTGATTGGAAAGCAATCTGAACCAGGCCTGATCAACCCACAAAGCGTCTAACCAGAAGCTAGCAGTCGGGAGCGGCAGAGCCAAGAACGGTTTGGCTCCATCAACACGATACCATAGAGTTACTAGAGACTCCTAGTAGGAAGTAGGTCCTACGATTAGGCCTTACTAATAGAAGGCAACCCAAGAAACCAAAGAGGCCAAAGAGCGACTTTGCAAGCGACGAAGCGGAAAGGCAAATAGCGTGAGACCTGGCTAGCCAGACTTTTAGTGAATCAACTGACGAATTAGCTGAGGCAGCACCAAGCCTCCCTGGGCTTTTTCCCTACCGCCCCAACAAAGAAAAGGCACTGGCACAAATGCCAGAGAAAGAAAGCCCACCTGCCCATACACCAAAAAGGGAAGATGACGACGAGAAGAAATCTGATTAGTCGGTAGTAGCGGAACCTCCAGAGGAATGCCCTAGCTACTCTTCAGACAGTTCGTCAGACAACAGTTCCAGCAGCGACGATTCTGAGTATGACATATCTGAAGGGGGAATCCGCCATGCCACCTGGCCCTACGACGGAGCAATCAGTGTCCAAGATCAAGCTTCCCCTGCCACCCACATTCTCAGGTGAAAAGGAGGATCTAAAACCTGAAGCATTTGACCGATGGGTGATAACCACTTCCCAATACCTCACCCTGCATAGTGTAGATAAGACAAAGAAAGAAAGTAGAGCATACTCCGGAGCTTACTGTACAGGAAAAGTAGAAGAAGCTTATCACCAAGCAATGAACCACTACGACAGTAAGCAGAAAATACAAGGAACGACCCTGGTAAAATACCTAGGAGATGCATTCCAGTCCTGGCGAAATATGGAAGAACTGTATAAGAAGTTCAAAGAAATCCAGCAAGTACAAAACAGGACGATAGACTGCATAATCTTGGTAGCCATGGATCTCATGATATACCATGGACGGTTACCAAACCGAACAGTATCACAGTACATGCTCTGGTGGAGGCTGTATGAGGCCATGCATCTCAGACTATGGCAGGAGGTAGAACTCAGGGAAGAAGGAGATTCTTTTGAAAAAATCATCAAACGTGCTGAACGCAAGGATGCTATCTTTTATGAGACAGGGGTCTACTGAGCGCACAGACCGCAGCAGCAGAGCAGCAAAGGATCGTCCTCACGTGAAAATGCAAGAAAAGAACAACCAAACCACAAAGGCTCGAAATATAAGAAAGACAAAAAGCAGAAAAGACCTGATGAAGGCACATGCTTCAAATGCGGAAAAAAGGACCACTATACAAAGGACTCTTATGCCCAAAAGAAAAAAGGAAAAACAGGTAAATAAGATGCGAGCACAAACTACATGGAAGCAACCAAATACGATAAAGTAGAAATTAACTTGGTGGAGATGAAAAGTCTGGGAACACAACCGGCAATGGGAATTAAGCCCCGTGATGCATGAGAAGGAATGATTTATATAGAAGACCATCCAGCAAGGGTACTGTTCGACACAGGAACAATCAGTTGTGACATAATTAGCACTACTTTTATCTCTACCCATGGCATACCTACGAAACCCCTACATCAACCAATAATAGTCAATATAGCTATGAAAAGGTTTCCGCTGCTCAAGCCACAAGAAATGTGGACTGACTGATGGAATTGGAAAAAAGAAAGGGACAAATCAGGACATGTTGGTAGAAAACCTAGCGAAATATGACGCTGTAACCGGTACGGGTACTAGGTTGTTTTATGTTTGGTTTCACAGTATCGTTGGATACTAGTAATGTTTTGTGTGCTATCGGTTGATATACATATTGTTTTATGTTTGGTTTCACAGTATCATTTGATACTTGTAATGTTTTGTGTGCTATCGGTTGATACACACATTGTTTTGTGTTTGGTTTCATAGTATCGTTTGATACTTATATTGTTTAGTGTGCTATCAGTTGATACACAGGTTGTTTTGCAATATCGCTCATACTGGAGATAAGCGATATGCTGTATTTAAAGACCACTGATTTCTTTGATTTTAATAGCAGACTTCGACAGACAGTATTCTTAAATATACTTGGTTGAACAGTTACTTCTTTGATCTCCTATGACATCCCGTTCGAAGCCTCCCTTAGCAAGCAGCAATCGCTTCGTGTTGACCATGACGCTATCTGCTCCTATTTTACCGCTACGTGACTAGGGCCTGGCCCGAACACCTTACATTTTTTTAACCTCAGCAAGTGGTTAAGAAGCCTGCAGGGACCTGGTCCGATCAACCTACGAAAAGTCCAATAAGCAAAGCTACCATAGGGGAGCGGCAGAACCACGATGAGTTCGGCTCCGCCAACACGACGCCATTGAGTCACTGGAAACTCAAAGTGGGAAGCAGGTCCCACGAGAAGGCCTTAGCAAGAAAAGGGAACCCAAGAAACTGAAAGGGCCAAAGAGTGGGTTCTCGATCGACGAAGCAGAACGACAACTAGCGCGAGATTTGGCCAAGCAGACCTTTAGCGAGTCGACTGACGAATTAGCCAACGCAGCAACTAGCCTTCCTGGGCTATTTCCCCCCCAGCCCCAGCAAAGGAAAGCCACCGGCGCAACCACCGAAGAAAGCCAGCATACCTGTCGGGACACCTAAGGAGGAAGAAGACGACGAAGAAATATCAGACCACGCGGTAGTAAGGCAGTCACCAGACAAATCCCCCAGCGACTCTCCAGAAAGCTCCTCAGACAACAACTTGAGTGACGAAGAGTCCGAACAAGATATGTCCGAAGGTGAATCGGCCAGGCGAACGGGGCCTAAAATCAAACTTCCGCTACCACCCTCGTTCTCGGTTGTAAATGAGGACTTAAAACCTGAAGTATTCGACTGGTGGGTTATAACAACCTCTCAATACTTGGCCCTACATGGAGTGGACAAAACTAAGGAAGGAAGAGGAGCATACTATGGAAGCTTCTATACCGGGAAGGCAGAGGAAGCATACCACCAAGCCATGAACCACTCTGAAAGTGGGGAAAAGATCCGAGGAACAACTCTGATAAAATACTTGAGAGAGAGATTCCAATCCTCGTGAAACACGGAAGAACTATACAAAAGGTTCAAGGATATCCAGCAAGCACGAAATGGCAAAACCAAAAGAGTAACCTTGGTCGCTATGGATCTCTTTATGTTTTATGGACTATTGCCTACTGGGACGGTGTCTCAGTATACGCTGCGACAAAGATTGTATGAAGCAATGCATCCCAGGCTGCGACAGGAGGTAGAACCCATGGAGAAGTAGGGTGATTCCTTTGACAAGATAGTCAAGCGGGCCGAATGGAAAGACACCATCCTATATGAAACAGGAGTTTACCGGACCCATGTACCGGAGTGAAGGAACAGGAAAGGATCATCATCGCGGGATAATACGAAAAAGGAAAAACCATGCCGCAAGGGTTCAAAGAACAAGAAAGGGAAGAAGCAGAAATGGCGTGGAGAAGACACATGTTTTGAATACGGGAAAAAGGGGCACTACGCAAAGGATTGCTATTCCAAAAAAGGAAAAGGAAAAGCCGCTAAGCAATAGGCTAGCACAAACCACATGGAAGCAACTGAATATGACGATGTGGAAATTAACTCAGTGGAAAGGGAAAGCCTGTGAATGCAACCAACGCTGGCAATCAAGCCCCGTGACACCCTTGAAGGAACGATTCATATAGAAGGGCACCCAGCAAAGGTATTATTCGACACCGGAACCATCGGCTGCGACATAGTTAGCGCCACCTTTATCTCTACCCATGCTATCTCTACGGAGCCTCTCTCCCAACCAACAACAGTCAATATAGCTATGAAAGGATCCCGCTCTCCAAGCCACAAGAGATGTGGACTGACCGCAGGAATCGGGAAAAAGAAATGGACAAATCAGGAGATGTTGGTAGGGAACTTGGCAAAGTACGACGACCTGATTGGAATGCCTTTCCTGAAAAGACATGATGCTCTTATCAGGTGTGGAGATACAGCAGTGGAATTTCCCAATGACAAACTACGTATGCTATGCAAACCAACAAGCGGGAAATTCTGAGCCGCTGTGTCGGACGCCACCACAAAAACATTGTTGGAAGAATACAAGGATGTATTCCCGGACAAAGTCCCTGAAACGCTACCCCCAGTGCATAAGATTAGCCACCACATTCAGCTAAAGGATCCAACTGACCTACGAAACCAACCAACATACTCGATCCCAGAAGCCTACAAGGAAAAACTCATGAACTGGATAAACTAGAAACTACGAAGCGGAGTGATTGTACGACAAGAGGTACCTGGAGCGGCGCCTAAGTTTGTACAACCAAAGTCAGATGGAAGGATCCGCCCCCTAGTGGACCTGAAAGTAAGAAACGATAACACGATCATGGATAGTCCATCAATTCCAAATCAACAGCAGATCCTTAACCGAATAGGACGAGGAAAATTCTGGAGTAAGATCAATCTAAGCGACGCATACTTCCAAACACGCATACAGAAGGACAGTGTTAAGTTCAACTCATTCAAAACCCCATTCGGAGGATTTGTGAGCAATGTAATGCTCCAAGGAGACATGAATGCACCAGCAACATTTATGCGAATAATGGAGGACCTCCTAAGCAAATATTTACATGATTTTGTATGGGCATACATTGATAATATTCACATATTTTCAGAAACCCCAGAGGAACACGAGGGACGCATACGCCAAGTATGTGATTGGCTCAGAAGAGGAAAGTTTTCTGGGAGCAAAAGAAAGGCAGTATTTTTTGCGGATAAGCTGGAAGTATTAGGACACATAGTGGACAACGAAGGAATTCATGCTTCCCCGCAGAAAATATCTTCCATTGCAGGATAGGAGACACCAAAAAACAAGAAGCAGCGACAACGATTCCTTGGAATAGTGAATTGTGTGGCCCAGTTTCTCCCACACCATGCTACATTAGCGGTACTGCTAACTGACTTAATGGGAAATGCCGAATTCGTATGGACAATGACCCACCAAACCGCATTTGATATGGTCCGAAAGCGAATCATTGATCACCAAGTCATGCGACCAATAGACATACGAAACAAGGAACCAATTTGGTTGGTTACGGATACCTCAGATATAGCAGTTGGAGCATGGGTGGGACAAGGACCCACTTATGAGACGGCACGACCAGCCGCGTTATACAGCAGAAAGTTCACCAACGCTCAGATGAACTATGGGACCACCGATAAAGAGGCCTTAGCAATAGTGGAAGCGCTTAATCAGTTCCACAATGTACTAATAGGAAATTCCTTTACAATAGTTACAGACCACCAACCCTTGACACACCTACGAACGGCAAAAAACCCAAGGAGAAAGCAAGTGAGATGGCTAAGTGCCTTGGGAAAATACGACGCGAGAATATTCCACGCACCAGGAAGTACAAACTATTTAGCTGATGTCCTTTCCCGGATATACTAGGGAGAATCAGACTTGAATCCACTCTATGTCCATGATTATACGAAGGAATCGGATGACATCTTGGATAACATGGTATACGAGCAAGAATCAAACACAATGGAGCCTACGCATGAGCTCTCCCCTACTTCCCCTCCCTTCTCCTATACTGAGTACCCCGACGAGGCCCCTGTACCCCCCAAAAGCCCCTGCTCAATCACTGCAGAAAACGATTGGGGTGACCAGTGTACCCTGCGAAGTACGCCACCGGAAGAACCCCAACATAGCACCCTACACTACTCACACTGTTACGTGGATCATTCCCCATATCATCAAACTGAGATCAAATTCACGAACAACCATCCTAGACCACAGGAAAAATCGACCTCTTACCCGTTTAGTGAAGGACCTAGCCCCCCAAGTACAGAAATCGACCTGAGCCCTCCGGAGTCCCCCAAAATCAATGATTGGGAATGGCAACAAACGACCGGCGGAAGACCAATTAGTACGGGAGAAGGACCTTCGACGATGGTCCACCCAACGCCTAGGTCTTATGCAATTCCAGCACTGCTAAACCCGAAAGCCCCTGCATTCCAAATGCCAGAGCCAGAACCAATAGAGAATCTTACAACTGAGACTATAGCGGCATTTCGAATGCCAGGACCTGATAGCCCACCACTGATTAGATGAGCGGAACGGCTAGAAAGCCTTACCAATAAGACAATAGTCTCGGTAATGCCCCTGACTATGACAGAATACCGGCGCGGGCTATACGATATCTTGCAAGACAACAAGGAGGAAGACCTACCTCAGACAACTAGAGGGAGTGAGATAGAAGACGAACGCGACATCTTACAAACAATCAATGAAATGATGGGAACGTTCCAAGCACACCTGGTAGCAGCATACCGGAAAGAACCAATTTGGAAGAAGGTAAATGAGAATGTGGACTCCACAGAAGATTTGTCCTCTTACATGGTTGCAAACGGAATGCTATACGCAAAGACCAGATATGGGGAAGATTGCCTGTATATCCTGGAAGGCCCCACATACGGAAATATGACATTAAGAGAATATGTCATTAGCGAAATTCTCAACAAAGGCCACCGCAGTGTTGAACGAAACTTGCGGTACGCAACGGAATACCTATTTTGGCCTGAAATGCGGAATGACTTTAGAGCGTATGTAACCCAGTGCCACACATGCCAGGTATATAAGGAGCCTACAAAATTGCCAGAAGGAAAGGCTCAGACAATTACCCTACTATTGGAAATCTTTGAATCAATAGCTATTGACTTTGCTGGACCCTTCCATAATTCATCAGGATACGACACGATCCTAGTTGCGATGGATAGGTTTTCAGGATTCATGTGGCTTATACCTACAACGAAGCAAGTAACAGCAATAACAACCTGGGAACTTCTACGTGGCAAAATATTTACACCCCATGGCTACCCAACATCTCTAGTAAGCGATGCGGACCCACAATTTGAGTCACATGTGTGGAGGCAACAGTGTCGATCGTTAGGCATTGGGCATATCAAGGCAGCACCAGGCCACCATGAAACGAATGGACAGGTCGAAAGAAAAATTCAAGAATTGAAGACAGCTCTCCGAAACCTAGTCAACACCAGACAAAACAATTGGTTCGATGCCATACCAAGGACAGCAGCATACCTGAATGCAGGATGGTCAGAAACTCTCGGCATGTTACCATATAAAGCTATTTTTGGAAAGAATTACCCACTACTTCCCCTAGCGAACTTCAAGAACTGCGCAGTACTGGCTGCCGACGAATTACTAAACAGGCACCAAGCAATCTGGAACGCGGCATTCAATGGGATTAAAATGGCACCATTTAGAAGCACGAGAACGGCGGCAAAACGATGCAGACACCATACACTGATAGGAAAGGGTAATCTGTTATTAGTATACGGAAGTTTATTCACAACAGAATCGGGGTATAGCAAGAAATTGCAACCTCGCTAGAGTGGACCATTCAAGATAATTGGATACGATGAGCATACACAAAATTACGCGGTGGAAATGGATGGCAGAATGTACAGAAACCGGGAAGCGACATTCCATGCATCCACCGGGAAAAGAAACCGCCCTAACGATGATGTCTCCTTCCCTGCCAGGAGCCACGCAAAACCACCCCCGATCGTAATTAACGAGAAACCAGAATAGGAAGTGGAAACCATACGAGATCACAGATGACGGTATGACCGTGACCAATTCTTAGTGAAATGGGTAGGGTACCCGGAAACAGAGAATAGCTGGGAACCCCTTGAAGGATTGGAAAATGCGATGGAATTGGTGAATCAATGGTGGGAAGACAACAAACCGGGGGACGAGCTACCTTCTACGATAAACCATGTGACGGTAGTGTGGAGCCCAACCCTACCAGAAACCCAACACCTGCACCCAGACACAGACCAAGGGACACAAGACGGATTTTGGTCAGCCCACTTCACCAGCGATTTCGAAAGCAGCGAAGATGAAAATCGGGTAATGGAAGATGAAGCAGCATACCTAGCCTGGCTGGCCGAGGCGGAGTACTGGCAATAGCGAAAGGAAAAAACATTCCATCCAACAGCCTTACGATGTCAAAGTATGAGCAAGTGCCTTGGACACTGCGCCATCAGCTAATGGGACTGTTGGTGAACCGTGACATTATCCCTAGATGATACCTTACACACTGACTATTCATATACATCTGCAACAAATGCTTAGAAATAACAACAGAATCGACAGGACGAATGTGGGGAGAATCAGTGTCAGATATTTACCGTTTCGGTAGTGGGTACTACCTAAGCAGAGAAAAATGTGATGGTTGCATGGAAATGGAAGAACCCGATATTAAGCAACACCCCCCTTCCCCTGAAGACCTAAGCGAGGCCAACACCTAAACGAGGCCAACACCTAAGCGAGGTCACCACCGAAGCATAAATACCACCCACCATCCCTCAAACACGCTGAAGAAAACAGACCAAAAAACCACTATACCTCCAAACCTTTACCCACTTACAAAAACCTATCCTTACGCGAAAGAAACAAATGTCGACCTACGAAGAAGTCAGCATAAAGGGACGAGACCCCATTTTGGGGTACCTGCTGTACTAAGAAATAATTCCAGAAAGGGTATGCTGGAAGATATTCTACATCGACCACTGCGTGGATTGTGAACGGATCGATGTCGAGACGGAGGAATGGAAAGACCGTATAGTACGGAACTTTGTGGACCTGCCACACTACTGGGAGTCAGGTTGCTTTGTACGCGGAGCGCCATGTGGGGAGTGCTTGGAAAGATGGTTGGAAGGAGCGGAATGGATGTTGCAGGATGACATGAGATTGTTGCAGGATAGCGATGACAATGAGGATGGGTCCTAAGGGGACTTTCAGGATAATAGCAGATTTACCGGCTATTAGGATTTATTAGGTTATTTTATTTTGATGAAATTGTTATTTTATTTTGGGAGTGTAACCGGTATAGGTACTAGGTTGTTTTATGTTTGGTTTCACAGTATCGTTTGATACTTGTAATATTTCCGATGCTATCGGTTGATACACACATTGTTTTATGTTTCGTTTCATAGTATCGTTTGATACTTATATTGTTTCATGTGCTATCGGTTGATACACATATTGTTTTGCAATATCGCTCATACTGGAGATAAGCGATATGCTATGTTTAAGGACCACTGATTTCCGCGATGGAAACAGCAGACTTCGACAGACAGTATTCTTAAATATACTTGGTTGAACGGTTACTTCTTTGATCTCCTATTACACCCCGTTGGAAGCCGCCCTTAGCAAGCAGCGCTCTCTTCATGTTGACCACGACACTATCTGCTCCCATTGTACCGCTATGTGACTAGGGCCTGGCCCGAACATGTTACAGAGGCCCTAATAGGTATGCCATTCCTAAAAAAACACAATGCTCTTATCAGATATGGGGACATAGCCGTGGAGTTTCCCGATGACAAACTGTGTGTGCTTTGCAAACTACCAACCAGGGAGTTCCGAGCCGCTGTTTTAGACACCATATCAGCAACTTTGTGGGAGGAATACTGGGATGTATTCCCAGCCAAGGTCCCTGAAACACTAGCCACGGTGTGTAAGATTAACTACCACATTCGGCTAAGGAATCCAACAGACCTAAAGAACCAACCAACCAACATACTCAATCCCGGAAGCATACAAGGAGAAGCTCATGAACAGGATTAACAAAAAGGTTCGAGCTGGGGTAATTGTATGACAAGAAGTCCCTGCAGTGGTACATATGTTTGTACAACCAAAGTCAGATAGAAGGATCTGCCCTCTGGTAGACTTGACACTGCGAAATGAGAACACGATCATGGATGGTCCATCGATCCCCAACCAACAGTAGATCCTGAACCGAATTGGACAAGCAAAATTCAGGAGTAAGATTGACCTAAGTGATGCATACTTCAAAACACGAGTAGATAAAGATAGCATTAGGTTCAACTCATTCAAAACCCCATTTGGAGTGTTTGTTAGCAAGGTAATGCTACATGGAGACATGAACGCACCTGCAACCTGTATGCTCCTAATAGAAGACCTCCGGGTGAATTCCTATATCATTTCATATGGGTATATATTGATGATATTCTCATATTCTCGGACACATCAGGGGAATACAAAGAACACATACACCAAGTATGTGACCATGTAACCAGTACGGGTTACTATGTTTTATGTTTGGTTTCACAGTATCGTTTGATACTTGTATTGTTTCGTGTGCTATCGGTTGATACACACAATATTTTATGTTTGGTTTCACAGTGTCATTTGATACTTGTATTGTTTCGTGTGCTATCGGTTGATACACAAAATATTTTATGTTTGGTTTCACAGTGTCGTTTGATACTTGTATTGTTTCGTGTACTATCAGTTCATACACGCAATGTTCTATATTTGGTTTCATAGTATCTTTTGATACTTGTATTGTTTCGTGTACTATCAGTTCATACACACAATGTTCTATATTTGGTTTCATAGTATCTTTTGATACTTGTATTGTTTCGTGT
>PYWC01000015.1:1348283-1360015 GCA_003182015.1 Tuber magnatum | reverse complement strand
TATTGTTTCGTGTGCTATCGGTTGATACACACAATGTTTTGCAATATCGCTCATACTGGAGATAAGCGATATGCTGTATTTAAAGACCGCTGATTCCCGCGATGGAAACAGCAGACTTCGATAGACAGTATTCTTGAATATACTTGGTTGAACGGTTACTTCTCTGATCTCCTATTACACCCCGTTCGAAGCCTCCTTTAACAAGCAGCGCTCGCTTTGTATTGATCACAAAGCCATCTGCTCCTATCGTACCACTACGTGACTAGGGCCAGGCCCGAACACGTTACAGACCGGCTCAGAAAAGCAAAATTCTATGCAAGCAAAAGGAAATCAGTACTTTTCACACATATACTGGAAGTACTAGGACATATAGTAGATAATGAAGGAATCCATGCCTCCCCCCAAAAAATATCGTCTATTGCAAGTGGGAAGACACCTCAGAACAAGAAAGAATTGCAACCCTTTCTAGAAATAGTGAATTGTGTAGCCTGGTTCCTCCCACACCATGCTACCTTGATGGCGCCATTAACGGATTTAACAAGAAACGCTGAATTCATGTGGACAACCACCTATCAGACTACATTCGAGATGGTCAAGAAGCAAATTGTCGATTACCAATTCATGCGACCAATAGGCATACAAAGCAATTAACCAATTTGGCTAGTTACAGATGGCTCAGATTTAGCAATAGGAGTATGGGTAGGACAGCGACCCACTTACGAGATGGCTCGACCAGCTGCATTACACAGCAGGAAATTCACCAATTTACAGATAAATTATGGAACCTCCAATAAGGAGGCCTTAACAATAGTGGAGGCACTTAACTGGTACCACAATATACTAATAGAAAATTCCTTCACAATAGTAACAGACCACCAGTCCCTGGTGCATCTATGAACCGCAAAAAGCCCAAGTAGAAAGCAAGTTAGATAGCTCAGTGGCTTGGGAAAGTACAATGTGAAGATAGTCTATGCATCAGGAAGCACAAACTATTTCGCTAATACTCTTTCCAAGATATATAAAAGAGAATCAGACTTGAACCTACTCTATGTCCACAATTATACAAAGGAAAGTGGATGATATCTCAGATAACATGGTCTACAACCAAGAGTCAAACACAATGGAGTCTGAGCGAGATATTTCCCCTACCTCCACTCCTTACTCATATACTAAGTACCCCAATGAGGCCCCTGTACCCCCTGAAAGCCCCTGCTCGATCACTGCAGAAAATGACTGGGGTCACAAGTGTACCTTGCAAAGCACACCACCTGAAGAACTCCAACATAATAAACTACACTGCTCGCACTATTATGTGGACCATTGCGCCGATCACCAAACTATGATAAAATTCACGAATAACAACACCAGACAGTGAAGTAAGCCAACTCCTCAGCCCCCTAGTGAAGGACTGTGCCCCCCAAGCACAGAACCTGACCCAAGTCCACCGGAATCTCCTATGATCGCAGACTGGGAATGGCAGCAAATGATTGGCCGTAGACCAAATAGTGCTGGGGAAGGGCCATCCACCCTCACTCAGCCGATACTCAGGTCTCTTAAGATCCCTGCAAATACTTAATCCTGAAGCCCTGGTATTCTGAATGCCAGAGATTCTGCCACCGATTAAGTAAGCAGAATGGATGGAAAACTTTAGCAATAAGACAATAGTCTCAGTAATGCCTCTAACAATGGATGAATATTGGTGGGGATTATATGATGTCTTGAAAGATGACGAGGAGGATGACCAACCTGAAGCGACACGAGGGAGTGAGATAGAAGACGAGCAGGAGATGAGACAAATGGTTAATGAAATGATTGGAGTGTTCCAAGCACACATGGTTCCAGCATAGTGGAAGGAACCGATATGGAGAAAGGTCAACGAAAACATGGACTCTAAGGGAGATTTCTCATCCTACATGGTTGCAAATAGAATGATGAACGCAAAAACACGGTACAGGGAAGAATGCCTGTATATCCCGAGAGGCCCCGCCTTTGAAAATACTACACTGAGAGAGTACGTTATGGCGGAGATCTACAACAAAGGCCATCACAGTGCTGAACAGAACTTACGATATGCTAGCAAGTACCTATTCTGGCCTGAAATGTGTAAAGATTTCAGAGCATATGTGGCCCAATGCCACACCTGCCAAACAAACAAAGAACCTACAAAGTTACTGGAAGAAAAAGCGCAAATGATTGTCCTACCCTCTGAGATTTTTGAGTCAATAGCCATTGACTTTGCAAGACCCTTCCGCAATTCGTGGGGATACGACACCATCCTGGTGGCCTTAGATAGGTTCTCGGGGTTTACATGGCTCATACCAACAAACAGGGAAGTAACAGCAATAACTTCCTGGGAACCGCTATGCAACAGCATATTTACTCCCCATGGTTATCCAACAACAATAGTAAGTGATGCAGACCTATGATTCAAGTCACATGTATGGAGGCAGCAGAGTCAATTACTAGGAATTGAATACATCAAAGCCGCACCAGGCCACCATGAGACAAACGGACAGGTTAAAAGGAAAAGTTGGGAATTGAAAACAGCTCTTCGAAACCTAGTCAATGCAAGACAGAACAATTAGTTTAATGCCATACCTGAAACAGCTGCATATTTAAATGCAGGATGGTCTGAAACTCTTGGTATGTCACCATACAAAGCAGTTTATGGAAAAAATTACGCATTACTTCGCCTGGCAAATTTCAAGAATTTCGCAGTACCAGTAGCAGATAAATTGTTAACCAGACACCAAGTGATCCAGAACACAGCATTCAATACTATCAAACTAGCACGATTCAGGAGTACGAGAACGGCAGCAAAATGACACAGACACCACACACCAATTGGAATAGGCAATAAATTATTGGTCTATGGAAACCCATTTGCAACCGAATCCGGACTGCGCAAGAAACTGCAACCCTGATAGAGGGGACCATTTAAGATAGTAGGACATGATGACCATACAGAAAACAACACAGTGGAAAAGGATGGAAAAATGTACTGGAACCGAGAAGCAACATTCCATACATCAATGGTGAAAAGGTACCTCCCTAATAATGATATTGCATTCCCTGGAAGAAGCCACACAAAGCCACCACCGATTGTGGTTAACAAGCAACCTGAATGGGAGGTAGATGCTATAAGAGATCATAGAAGTCGATATGACCATGACCAATTTCTAGTGAAATGGGTGGGATACCCAGAGACGGAAAACAGCTGGGAACCCCTCAAGGGATTGGAAAATATAATAGAATTGGTAAACAAATGGTGGGAGGAGAACAAACAAGGAGACCAGCTACCTCCTACAATAAACCATGTAACGGTGGCATAGAGCCCAACACTGCCAGAGATCTAACACCTCTGCCCAGATACAGATCAAGGGATAAAGGACAGCTTCTGGTCAGCCCATTTGCAAGCGATTTTGAAAGCAGCGAGGATGAGAAACAAGCAATGGAAGAGGAAGCTGCATACCTATGATGGCAAACCGAAGCTGAGTACTGGGGATAACAAGAAAAGAAGCACATACCATCCAACAGCCTTACGATATCAAACTATAAGCAAGTGCCTTGGAGACTACACTATCAGCTAATAGGACTATTGGTGAACCGTAACATCATCCCTAGATGATACCTTACATACCGATTATTCATACATATTTGCGACAAATGTCTTGAAATAATGACTAAATCAACAGGACGGATGTGGGGAGAAACACTATCGGATGTATTCCGCTTTAGTAGTGGTTGCTACCTGAGTATAGAAAGATGTGATAGGTGCGTGAAAATGGAAGAAACTGAGATTAAATACCATCCATCTTTCCCTGAACACCTAAGCGAGGCCAATACCAAAACATAAATACTATCTGCCTTCCCCTGAACACCTAAGTGAGGCCAATACCGAAACACAAATACCACCCACCTTTCTTCAAACTCCATAAAAATCTGATAAAATGTCGATCTGCGAAGAAGTCAACGTGAGAGCACAATACCAAATCATTGGACACCTACTATAGTATAGACTATTCCACTAGGGACATACTGGAAGACATTCTATGTCGATTACTGCAACAATTGTGGACGAATCGATATTGACACTAAGGATTGGGAGGACCAGACAGTCCAAGACTGGATTGATTTACCACACTACTGAGAATCAGGTTGCTTTGTGCGCGAAGCGCTGGGTTAGAAGTTTTGCGAGAAATGGTTGGAGGGTGCAGAATGGACGGTGCAGGACGACATGAGATTATTGCAGGATAGCGATGACAATGAAAATGGGTCCTATGGAGACCTCCAGAAGAATAGTGGGTTTACCGACTATTAGGATTTCATTAGGTTAAATTGTTTGGTGAAATTGTTGTTTTATTTTGGAAGTTTAACCGGTATGGGTACTAGGTTAGGATTTGGTTTGGGTTTCACAGTATCGCTTGATACTTGTATTGTTTCATGTCCTATCGGTTGGTACACATATTGTTTTATGTTTGGTTTCACAGTATCGCTTGATACTTGTATTGTTTCATGTACCACCTGTTGATATACACATTGTTTTGGAATGTCGCTCATACTGAAGATAAGCGATATGGTGTATTTAGAGACTGCTGATTTCCACGATGGAAACAGCAGACTTCGACAGACAGTATTCTTAATATACTTGGTTGAATGGTTACTTCTTTGATCTCCTATTACACTCCGTTCGAAGCCTCCTTTAGTTAGTAGCGCTCACTTCTTGTTGATTAGGAAGCCATCTGCTCCTATCGTACCGCTAGGTGACTAGGGCCCGGCCCGAACACAGTACAATAGCTTTATCTTAATCATAAGATGTTTGTTATCGTTATCCTAACCATTAGTATTGTTGATTATTGCCTTGTTGTTTTTCTTCGCTGACATGTGTGCGATGCTGGTGGGTTTAACTTGTATGTCATCCCACAAACTACTCTTTGCAGGGCACTTTATTCATTTAAAGTCTCCTGCCCATCCATCCTCTCCATAGTGTCTATTTCTTAAAGCTTTGTTTCCTTTCATTGACAGTCTTTGATGAAATGCCCCTTCCATCCACATCAAAAGCATGTATTTTCTTTTCTCCCCTTCTGGTTTTCCTGGTCAAATAACCTTTGGAACCCTTTGTTTCTTCTACCCACCACATCCAGGTCCATGGAGTCTCCCGAAGGTGCCGGTCTAGATGAGTTCACTAGTCCGTATGTACCATTGGTGTTGCACGGTGGGGTCTGAGGAGTTGTTCCTATTTTCTTATTCTGGAGGTGTCGGACCAGTTTGATCTTGTCTTCCTTGTCAATGGCCTATACTGCAAAGTTATCAGCCATCTGATAGGTATGGTCTGAGTTCTTCCTGGCTTCTTGCAGCCTCTCGTTAGTGCCACCCAAAAGATGGCGGTACTCTGTGTCTTCGTCATATCCAGCCTCGACGGCTATCATACGGAACTTGTGCTAGAAGTCACAAAAGTTGTCCTTTCCTGGTCTCATCTTTTCCACCTTGAGTCTTGCCATCTCTTTGGCATTCCTGTCTCCGAACGGGGTGTGAAGAGTTTCCTTAAATTCTTCCCACAAGGCCCATATCTGGTCTTGTTTGCCTTCCACGTAGGACATTATCCATTGCCTCACTGCTTCTCTCAAAAGAGACTACGTATTGTCTATCATGATCATATCCTTTCCTTTGCCATACCCTTGGACCTTAAAGTACTGTTCCAATTGACTTAGGAACTGTCTTAACCTTTTGCAGTCTCCCTCAAAGAGGTACAGTTCTCTCACTTGTGTCCTTGATTCTGGGTAGGCATTGATTTCTACTAGGAATCACGTCATCTGATCTTCAGTCATCATTAGGGCCTGTGTAGTAGGCCCTGTCAGGGGTGCTGGCATTGCCGCTGCAGTCATCCTTCTTGGTTGTGGTGTTCCTTGGGGGGAACTACCTGGACGTAAGATTTGTTCAGGTGTGACTGGGCTTGCGGCTCATGAGTGTTTCCTTGCTGTTTCGCCTAGCCGATCTTAACCTCATCTCAGGTCAAGGGTGTCATCTGTGAAAGCGACATCTCCTTCGTTATCTCATATGAACTCTGGGTTCCTTGGTGTTATCATGTTATTGTCGTTAGGTGTCACAAGAGATGCAAGCAAATATTAGGCTTTCCCACTGCTCAGCGTACTCGTGACAGGTAACAACCTTCTTCTTCTTCTGAACTGCGCTGCGCTGTATCTAAGAGCTCCTCGATTCTCATGACACTATCTTGGTATTCCCATGTAAGAATCGGTTTCTCACCAGCACCAAGAGTATCAGTCTTTATATTGCTAACTTAATCTGCATAGCAGATAGGTTCTTGACTCTATGTCTGGTCCGCAAAGCGGAAAAGCTTAGAGTGTAAGGGTTTTGTATTGTAAAGAGTGTAAAGTAGTCAATAGAAAATAACCGCAGATGGTTGCTTGAAGAGCTAACCCATCTGTAAAAACCTGGCCTTTATATAGGCCTCTTCCCACAACCTTAACCCTGCCCTCATCCTCAAGCGAGGTCAGGTACGAAATCATTCATAACATCATATGACTCAAACGAGTCAGGTGCGCAAAACATAAAACATCTCATGACCTCTAAACAAGGTCATGTGCGAAAATATAAATCAAATGCAATATCAATCAAACACATAAACAAACCACATGACCTACTAATGAGGTCACACATGAAATATAAATGAGTCTGCCTTGCCTGTAAGCCTTACCGGCCAGCCTTGACTCCTCCTATTATGTTGACTGTATGTCATGTACGAAATGCAATCAAATATAAATAAGCCCCGTAACGTGCTAAAGAGGTCATATGTGTGAAAACAATTTAAACATAAATGAGCCCCATGCCCTGCTGATGAGGTCATGTGTGTAAAAACATAACTTAATCCCATGACCTCTAAATCAGGTCATATGTGAAACCTGTTCCTCACTTCCGTCACCTGGCTAGCACTCCTCTAGCCAGATCATGGCATTTTGTTTCATTTTTCCATATATACAAGATGCCTTTATGACCCAAAGATATATATGCTGAGAGCATTAGCATGAAAAGTAGCTTGTCAGAAGGAAAAACATAGTTGTAGAGATTTCAGCCATATGGGTATATAATTTTCTGCCAACCTCAAGTTCCGCCAATCTCAATCCACAATTTATCCATAAAAGCAAAAGCCTCAATCGGCTTTTCCAAAGCCCAATCTGCAAGCTGAACATAGGCAGTCCAATCACGCTGATTTCATCTGGGCTTTCAGCAAGGATTAAAATATCCAAGATCATGGTATTCCTTTATGATTTTATATATATAATTTTATATATATAGAAATATGAAATTTCCACTCCTGCCTCTTTAGTGATCACAGGATACTTTTTTTGCCAATACTCTTGATCCTGGAGAGCTAGCTCTCGCAGCATTTCTGAATGGGCAGAACCCTTCATAATATTTTGTAGAACTCTAGACTCTTCTCTTTCCTTATCTTTGAGATGGTTTAGCAGCTCTAAGAAGCTTACTTTATCACCTGCACAGGTCTGTATTCACCAGTTCATTGCCATTACTATAATTATACCTACTATCAGAAATACCTTTACTCAACTACAAATTTCTTTTATTGTAGCTACAGAAACTATCCTCTCAAGCACCTCCACTATGGCTTCATATGTCAGATTAGTGCCTTCCCTCATCCTGACAATGGCTCCTCTCATTTGCATAGAAAAACTCTTCCCTTAGGGCATTGTGGGGTAGTTGTAGTGTAATGTGAATATTTGTTGGTCTGGCACCTCACTACTAGTTGTTGCTATCGTCACCAACCACTCCTACCTTGAAAATGCTGAGCTACCGGCTAGCGGAGCTATTCTTGGCAAAGACGCGCGAGTACCAAAGCCAAGGTTCTCATAAGATGTTAATACGGACCAATTTTCCATCTGGCATCCTGGCGCTCCCACCTCGCTTAACTGAATGATGCAGGTGTCTCACAGGGCATGCCTTGTCCTGAGGTACTGTATGTTAACGCTACCTGAACCAGGCCGGGCGTTTAGCGCCTCTGAAGTAATTCCCCTTGTGGCGGGGCATAGTAAGGTAAGGTGCCAAGTGATGCTCATAGACAGGATAGGAAAGTTGGATGTCGGCAATAGTAGCACAGAAGGCAGGTATTTGTATCATGGTATGCAAATTTCGGGGGGAAGGGGGGGTGGGGGCGTGTAAAGTACTGTACCGGTAGTTAGAAATTTTAGGTGTTATTTATTTATCTAGAGACTTTGCTATTTCTCTCCTTCTCCCTCGCTTCGGTCTTGTTCTTTTATCACCCTTTCCTGCTGGCAGTATCTTTCTTTTCTCTCTCTCTCTGACGCTATTATCGCTGAGGGGCGGTTTTCCTTTCTTTCTTTCTTTCTTTCTTTCCTTCTTTCGTTCGTTCTCTCTTTCTTGTTAATATATACCACGAGCCGGGCTCCCCCTCCTCCTCCTCCACCCTTCCTATGAAGCTCACCCTCATAACTGCGGGCCTATTCGCCGTTTTTTCCATCCCTACGGCGGGCGCGAGCCCGCACAACCGCCCACGCGGACCGTCAGAATTGGGAATAGACCGCCGCGGAGGGACCGTCAACGGCAATGACGGAACCGGTATATCTAACAGCCCCGAAGATTTATACGTCCCCGTCGTGTCAACACCCACGTCGGCTACTACCACTACCACCCCTACTCTTACGGCTACGCCTATCGCTATAAAGCGGGAGGTGCACCACCTAGGGGGTGGCCATCGTGGGCGCGGAAAGGTAGGTGCACACTCGGAGGAGGAGGAGGAGGTGGAGGTGGAGGTGGATATGCTGGTTGCACGGCTCAATCATTCTTTCGATCACGAGCATTTACGGATCGGAGGGGAGTGCTCCCTAAGACAGAAGAAGGGGTGCGCGGGGAATAGTCTTGTCGAGTGCGGGAGTGAGGGGGTTTGGGAGCTTGTTGCGGATTGCGACGTTCCGGGGTTGGATCTTGTGTGTCAGGCTGTGAGGGAGAGAGATATTTGGAAGGGGGGTTGGGTTGTCAATGTTATTTGTTTGGAGAAGTGAGGATTCAAATGCGGATTTATTTTTTTCCGGATAGGCGGAGAGTGCTGACTGGCGGCTAGTGATCTTGCACAGTAGAGGGAGGCTTTCGTGGTTGGGATGGGAGGAATAGGAAGGGATTATATCCTGTCACTCTAGGTGACATATGTCTCATACAGGCTCATATTCTGCTGTGTATATTGACTATCAGTTAGTTTTGGAAGTATACTATACAGAGAAATGATAGTTTGGGAAGAATGAGATCAGGATTCCCGACGGGCCCTGATCCTTGATATGGTATCGGCCAGCATCGTTCTTGCAGGGCCTACGCTGCCAACTCATGCGATGAGTGATTCTACAAAAAGGTCAAATAAATCGCAACAGTGCGGTGACCATAGTTCCGTATATCATAGGGATATAGTCACCACTGCCCGCGCCTTGACTGAATCCAATCTAGTAACCATAGTCACCTAAATTCACTAATTGATGCTCGGCCCGTAGTTATCCGGGGACAGGTAATCAGTAGACACTGTCATTATCAGTAGCTCGACTCGAAAGACACATGCAGTACCAATAATTTCGGAAGAGTGGATGGAGTGTGAAAGTCCCCGGACAATGTTCGCGGGTTGCAAGCCGAAGGGTTATTCAAGCCAACCCTGGAAAGCCCCCCCCCCTTGTTGCATAACGCTTTAATCAGGACCAATGACTTAAAATTATTCTAAGGCTCCATATTCCCCTTGCTTTCCTTACTTCGTGTGGGGTGCTATACGGCGCGAGTATCCATCGGAAGTTTATAGCTAGCTCTCATTATATACTACACCGCCTCCTCGGAACAAGGATCTAGGCAACCATACAACCAATTGCAGTGCCCTATCCGCCGCTAGAGCAGCTATCAAAGCGAATACGCTAGACCCTCAGAAGAACACCGAAGTGGAGAAAGCTGGGCGCATTACAGGACCAAGCCACAGAGCCACGGCCCTTCACTCATTCCGAAGTGACGATAACGGATACGAAATTTACGCATTTTTCGCAAGTCTGACTACCCCACCCCCTAAGGTATGGTAGGGCCATGGGATGGTACGAACTCTCTCTTTGACTTGCCGGTGTGTGTGATGTTTTGTCATATACCGAGGACTCGTAGGTTACTCTGGATAGCCTTGAGTCGGATGGCCGGCCAGAGAGAAAGTGACCGCTCATAAACGAAGTGCCCATTTCTTCCTTCCTATTCCTATGGTGCGAGTGCGATGGGAATACCGGTGATGCGGTAGGTGCCGTAGCGGGTTAAATGTGTAGTGGCGACTCGGTTGTTGTCGCCCTAGGACATAAACCCACCATTCAATCATTGCAAGATCCTGCAGGTATGAAGATTTGTTCTTTTCCGAGAAACGCATTGAAATCTTGGGTGCTTTCATGAGAATCGGGGCTGTGCGTGAGCATCCGAAATCAGCGGTTTTTTTCCAATCAAGTACGGGTACATTACCTCTTTCTATGGGCGGCCAGGAGGGTATTTGGTGCGTAAGCTACGCTGGATTTCAGAGCTCTTCTGTACTGTACAGTGCTGTACCGCACTACCCTAGGGGGCGGACAAAATTGTGCAACATAGTCACGCAACGCATATCTATACCGTTCAAAAGACCTATATTATTCAAATATCACTTCATTGTTGTAGTCTACCTCTGGTTTTTGCATCTATTGAGTCGAGTCACTTACAATTTTTATTGTTGCTAGTTCCCTTGCTCTCATACTGAAGCTGAAGGTTCAAAGTTGCTCGAATGCTGATTCCTTTTGGAAAGTAAATAGGTGTTCCGGGCTTTACAGACGGCTGCAGCGAGCGTGTTGCATCGTGGATTTATAGTGCTGCACCACCTTTGTCGACCTGGTACAGAAGACCAGACTTTAGATCCCCGGGTCGATGGTGTACTGTACAAGTATTTGTAGTAGATAATTCATAAGAGGGTTGGAGTGGGAATGTAAAATCAGAATGGCCATTTTTTACGGTAACTTACAGGTATTTTGGTATGGTGTGGTTTCGGCGACTTGCCTTGCTAGGACGTGCAGTACGGGAACTGCGCAAGTACGAGTACTGCACGGTACAGCCGCGTTCGCAAAGTTCTCGCGGAAAGGTAGACTAGGTATGATAGCATTGTCTTAATGGCAACGATAGAACTACCGGTAGTACAAGGTGCAGCTGAATATTTATCGTCCAAATTATGTACTTGTACTACGAGTAGTACTGTGCTCTTGTTTCTGTTAAGACAATGCAACGGTACTGTACCTACCGGTAGGTAGTCTACCTTTCCGCGAGAACTTTGCGAACGGGAGTGTATGAGTACTGTACTGTACAGTACAATGAACGACTGACCGACAATGAACCACGATACCGTAAACTTATGTCCCAGAACTGGACTACAGATATCCCACCTCCATTCCGGCCGACCTACCGTATCCGAGCACAGGTAAAGTATTATTAACCCAAACTCACCAAATCGAGCTCTCAATCACCATTTCCACCGCCACGCCGGAACAAAGACTCCCTCAGGAAAAACGGCAAAATTAGACCCCTCCCCCACTATACAGAGAAATGATAGTTTGGGAAGAATGAGATCAGGATTCCCGACGGGCCCTGATCCTTGATATGGTATCGGCCAGCATCGTTCTTGCAGGGCCTACGCTGCCAACTCATGCGATGAGTGATTCTACAAA
>PYWC01000015.1:1330987-1348261 GCA_003182015.1 Tuber magnatum | reverse complement strand
GAGGGGGAGGCGTTTCAACGGGTGGGGGATTTGCGAGTGACGATTGGAGATTTTGTAAAGGCAGGGTTGAGATGGGGGTGATGATGTTGCGCTTGCGATATGGGTGGGCTCTAGATCGTGGGGAGGATAAGGTGGGATTTTGGGGGGGATTTATATATATATCTGCTAGATTTCCCTTGAATGCCGTTTCTTTCCAGGCACAGGTTATTAGTCTTGTTGAGTATTTCGGATTTCTTATTCCTCTTGAGGTTGTCCTTCTTTCTTTCTTTTCTACTATCTTTGTACAGTTTGCTACTGTGGGCTACATCCTTTTTTCCTTTCTTTTTTTCCCTTCTTCCTTTTCTTCTTCTTTTCGGCCCAGCATGAAGGTTACTACTGCTGCAGCCCTAATAGTGTTACAGTTACCTGCAGTTATGGCGGGGCCTCTTCAGAATAATCCTGCACTGTGAGTGCCTGTATTCAATGCATTGCCAATTTGGGACAAGCTTTAACAGATACTAGAAAACCCCGTGAGCACCACCCACAACTTATCAACCGGCAACCAGAAACCACCGGGGCCTTCAGTCGTATTGCGGATCCGGGGCCCCCCGTAACTAACGAGCCATCATCGGCTTTCATCGCTGAGCCTTCGTCCTCCCTGAGACTCCCCGTGGGTACTAGGACAACTTCGGCATCATCGAGTTCGGTCGTGAGCTCAGCCACAAATACGCCAGGAACTAGGAGCTTCAGGAGACCGTCGCAAGGTACGCCGAAGCCGAGCTCTGAAGATCAAGTCCCGTCCGGCCCGGCTCCCTCTTCGGCCCCGGCTCCCTCTTCAGTTTCGACTCCCTCTTCAGCTCCCTCTTCAGCTCCTTCTTCTTTAGCTCCTTCTTCAGCTCCGGCTCCTTCTTCAGCTCCAGCTTCATCTGTACCAGTCACCTCCCGTTCATCGGCTTCCACTAGTGACCGCACCTTCGTTCGCCCAACTCAGTCTCAACCTCCAGCCTCATCCAGTGAGGAGAAGCCAAGCGCACCTACCACTATAACAGTAACAGTAACTGCAACTGCATCTACCCGGCCTCCTGCTGCTCCTACTGCTTCTGCTATCCCCACTACTTCCATTATTCCCACTACCCCCGCCATTCCAACTACCTCCCAGCCAGCAAGCCAAGCGCCTTCTGGCACTCAGCCACCCTCATCTGCAAACAGCAACACCGCACTTGCCATTGCCCTGAACAAGAAGTTTGCAGCCCTGACCACCAGCTCACTCTGTGATCCCGGGAACCCCTCACAACTCCATGCTTGCATCGCCGGCGACTTCCACACCTGTGGTGGTGACGGCAAGTACACCAAGGTAGTAGACTGCGCAGCCCCGTTGGCGTGCTTCGCTCTCCCATTGGAGCAATCAACCGGTGCATCCGTAGCCTGCATAGCCCCGGCCGACGCAGCGCTCAGAATGGGATTCAACGGTGAGAAGGAATTACAGGGCGCTCTCGGGAAGAGGTCTCTGGTCAAACGCGATGCTGTGGACAAGCAGATTCGTGCCGCTATAGCTCAGAATCAGAAGTTCTTGGCTCTCCAACCTAATGCCGAGTGCAACTCCCAGGATCGGGCCGCCCGCATTGCCTGCATCGATGGAGCCCTCAACCAGTGCGGTTCGGACAACAGGTTCTATAAAGTCCTTGACTGTCAGTCCCCAACCAAGTGCTTTGCCCTCCCGCCCGATAATGGGGATGCTCACGTTGTGGGATGCGCTACTCCTGAATTCGCGGCGAAGGACATGGGGTTCGCGAGTCCGCTGGTGCTTGAGGACGCGATTAGTGGGAAGAATCCGGATTTTCCGCCTGTTGCTGCTGAGTGAATGTGTTTCCGTGGCCTTATCGGGGCTGGGTGGGGGGGGCACTTGACTTGTGCTTTGTGATATTGGGGGTCTCCTTTCGCTTATCACTTTAGCGCCCGGTCCAGCTAATGATCTGATGAGCCCGATCGGAGGCGAAGGGAGGTTCATGGTGGTTCTTCACCGTGTTGTACTTATAATTGTTTGAACGGTGCACATGGGATTTCCTTTGTTTAGCATTTTCATCCTATGGTGTTGCATCGGTTTTGTTTTCGAGATTCTGGATTTATAGGAGTTAGTCTATAACTTATCACTTAGAATATCACAATGTTCCGGCTCATTAGGTCAAGCTCCTAAATCACGCCTTCAAGTCCCAGCGGTGCGAGAAGGGTATAATTTAGCCTACACGTAAATTACCGTACAGTACAGTAGGGGCATGATACAGTCAGAGCCTGGTTTTATTCGTCGAGGAGAGAGGAGAGAGGGACGGACGCTACTTGTACAGTACAGTACAAAACCCCCAAGACATCTCAAAAACCCAACCTTCCCAATCATTGGCCACAGTATCGGAAAACTATTTCTCCTAATCCCGTAAAAATATCCCTAGAGGCAAGGGCCATGTTTCCCGACTTTTACGAACACACCCGAGTATGGTAACTTGCACACACATCCGATCCCGGAATGAATTACCGTAAAATCCCTTAAATCCACTATCTCCGCCAGCCCTGTAATCTGAGTCAAAAGCTCCCGAGAAGGAGAAGCGTTTTCCTAACACGGTATAAGATCAGCCCACGGGATGTGCTGGATCTCGTTAACAGGTATTCGCAATTCTGTTAACCTACCAAACTAGACCTATCGTGGGATGGCGGGCTGGGACAGGGATAGTGGATTATAAGGGATTTTACGGTACTAACTTACAACAAGGGATTCATAAGCTGCGACTAATCCATCCTGTGTCGCCTACTCTCCCACGACACAAGATAAATACTTCAAAAGCCAGCCAGCCCCAATATCGAGTCCGTCGACCAGTGCGAGGAACACCCTTCACAAGTCACCATCCTCGCCCTCGCTGGGCCAACAACAATCCTTGGTTTTTACTCCTACTACTCCAGTTGATACTCAGCGCAGCAACACAGCCCAACCTGGCGCAACGCATACTGCAAAAGCTCTCTCGAGCCACATCGTCTTGCGCTACTAGAGCTGCCATGGCTACCTCTACATCCACCGCCACCACTGCTGCCGCGGGGTGTACACCCGTATACTTTGTGTCTCATGGAGGTGTTCGTTACCCCTTCCCGAATATACGTTATCTTATTACATATTCACTCCCACTAACTCCCTGCTTCCTTCGTGGTGAGGAAAAGCCGAACTTAATGTACCAAGTCGAGCACCCAGCTTTCCATCAATTGCAAAAGATCGGGAAGGAAATCACTACGAAGGTCAAGCCGAAGGCTGTCGTGGTTTTCTCGGCACATTGGCAGGCGGCGGGGAGTAAGGTTGAGGTCAATACCGCGGAATTCACGGATTTGATATACGATTATTACGGCTTTCCGGATCGTTATTATAAGCATAAGTACCCGAACGTGGGGTCCCAGGAGCTTGCGGAAAAGGTTTTGGGGTTGCTAGAAGAGGCCGGGATTGAGAGTGAGGGGGTGAAGCGGGGGCTTGACCATGGGGTTTTTGCTCCGTTTACCTGCAGTGTGTGCCCTTTCGATGCCGGGTTAGAAAGAACGGGAGGTAGCGATTCGGATAGCTGACCGCGGTAGTGTTTGGCCCGGAGGAGAATCCACTGGGAGTTCCGTTAGTACAGGTTTCGCTGTTTGGTCAGGAGGACCCTAATATGCATTATGCTCTCGGAAAGGCTGTTTCCAAACTCCGAGATGAGGGGGTGGTAATTATCGGATCTGGAATGGCGGTACATAATCTCCGGTAGTGTCCTCCTTCCCCCCAACCCCTCTCTCAATTCTAACGATGGATTTAGCGACCTCCGATCGGCGATGATGTCCGGTGAGCTGCTGGATTACGTTGTTCCCTTCGACGAAGCTATAAAAGAGGCAGTGACAAATGTCGCCTCGGGCGAGGAACGCAAGGCAAAACTGGCAGAACTCCTCGGCAGGAGCGATGCAAGAAATGCGCACCCCACCTTCGAGCACTTGCTTCCCGTCCATATCGCTTCTGGGGCTGCGGGAGATGATAAAGCGGTTCAGTTGTGGACACTACCGGAGATGAGTATGAGCTGGGCGCAGTACCGGTTTGGTGAAGTTCAAAGTTAGTTTTTTTGCGGCGCATCATATCATGTAGCATAATCTGTTGCAGGTTGCGAGAATATAGAGGTCCTAAACCACGCCTGATATTGTTTGTACAATGCTGTTCTACTTCCCCATCTCCAGCTCTAAGCAGTGCCCTTGACAAGTGCTGAAACCTTTGCTTCGATCTCCTTGTCCGACAATCCTGTGATTGCGTATCAGACCTTACCTCCATAACCGTAGACGGAGGTGTAACAAACCGGCCAGACTCTCTTGCTTCTCTTTACCGAATTCTACACGTTCGTCAGCCTTGCATCCCAACTTCCTCGCTCCTCGGTCCGGTCGGGATACACACCGTATCTCGCGAATACCCTTGGAGGAGTGCCCGAAGCCTCGCGAATCAATATCGGCGTATGAGGATTTTGTTTCTTCATAAGCGGGTACGACTTCTGTACGAAGGCTCTATAGACCCCGCCTCCTCATCAGTTCTCATTCTACCCATCCATTCACCCGTTTCGAAGAAGATCAAACAAACCTAACAATAGCACTCCCTTCCCCCGTCTGGCAGAAAAGAAAACGCAATTCCTTCAATGAATTTCCAAACGCAAGTCGTGCAGCCATGGCGTTGCAGTGATTGTTTGGAATTAGAGGTTTTCCATTGAATCGGAGTTTGTGGCAGCACGCGCGACTTATCCCGCTGAGTCATCAAACCCAAGAACTTTATCCGATGGGATCAGCGGCCAAGGCAGGGTGAACAAACCGAGAGAGACACAGAGTCGACATCCCCAACCACAACGAAACCAATCCCTCAAATAAACACAATTAACATGGCCGCTCAAGCACCAGCCCAAGCAGCCAAAGTGCTGAACCCAGCTTTCAACCCGAGGACTGTTCATTTTTGGGTATTGCTTCCCTTCCTTCCTTTGGCGGCCACTGCTGTTGCAAGATTCGTCTGTTGATGTATTATGCGGTGCATAGGCTCCTATCCTCAAAGTATCACCCCGCGCTCCGGAACCCCTACCGAATTGAATTAATCAAAAACTAGTGGGGTCTTGTCATTGCTGGAGCGAGCGACTTCTATCGCCCTGTCGAAACCCTTTCCGTCACCCAGAATATCGCTCTGTTCTGCACAGGCGCCATCTGGACTAGATGGTGTCTAATCATCCACCCGAAAAACATCCCGTCCGTCTACCGCTTTCACCCCGAGATATAAATCACAAAATAATCTCTAACTGTGAACAGGTTGGCTGCTGTTAACTTCTTTCTGGCGGGTGTCGGGAGCGTCCAGTTGGGGCGTATTGGGTTGTGAGTATTCAGCGGGCTTGGGTGGGTAATTATGGAAGCTGACGGTTTGGGCAGACACTACCAGAGCTTGAAGAAGCAGGGAAAAGAGCATCCCGTTATGAGCGAAATTGCGAAAAAGACCACCACCTGAGCTTGGCACCTACGGCTGAAAGTTCTGCTAGGAATAGATGGCGGCGGTGTGAATGGGAGTGCAGTTTTTTTTTTCCGTATTACATTACAAACCAATCTTTCCCTAATGTGTGGGTTCTGGAATCTTACATAGAGCGGCGGCGCCTTTAGCAATTGACATGATTTAACCTCTTGGTCTCCTCGATAAGGATTGGCTGAGGCGAAAACAAGGTCACCAGTGCTGTTCACGAAGTTTTCTTTGTAGCACAATACCATTTACGCTTCTTGCTATTGGATGGGATCTTCCAACACAACTGAAGTACATTTACACTTTTGTCGTGCCGAGTGAAAAACCGGTAACTTTCGGCCACTCTGGATCCAATCTCCTCCAATTATCAACAATGTAACCCTATTTCCTGCTAACATATCGCCCCTGTGTATCTCCTGACTCATAATACACTGTAGCCTCCAGAGGTAATTCGGTCCATCTCGTTTGGCACAAGAGGGACTGGAACGAACCGCAATGCCAGTACGGTACTGGTTCTCGAGTGAGGAAACATGATGCCGGGTGGGCATGCTGACTCATGCGGGGTCAAATTGAACCCTTTCCCACCCCCACCAAGGTCTCGAAGACCAAAACCGACCCAACACAACCCACCCCACCCCATTCACTCACTTCTCTGCAAATTCCCATCTACCCACCTGTTTACCTCCCTCTCAGACAATCCAATCCGCACACCATCCACACCATAAAGCAAAACGGGAACGAGAACCCCACCATCAAAATGGCGTCCACCACTCCCACCACCGGCCTCACCCCGGACGAAAAGTACGACCTAATAACCAGTAACCTACAAGAAGTCCTAAAGCCGAACATCGTTAAATCCGTGCTGGCCGAAAACCGCCCTTTAAAGATCTACTGGGGTACAGCACCAACAGGCCGCCCGCACTGCGGGTACTTTGTACCGATGGTGAAGCTCGCCCACTTCCTACGTGCAGGATGCGAAGTCACGGTTCTGCTAGCAGACATCCACGCATTCCTAGATAACCTAAAAGCCCCTCTGGAGCTAGTGACGCACCGGGCAAAATACTACGAACTAGTCATAAAGTCCGTCCTGCGAGCCATCGGCGTCCCGATCGAGAAGCTACGCTTCGTGCTCGGGTCCTCGTACCAGCAGGGGTCCGCGTACGTTATGGACTTGTTCCGCCTTAGCTCTATTGTTACCGAGCACGATGCGAAAAAGGCGGGCGCGGAGGTGGTCAAGCAGGTTGCCAGCCCTTTGCTCAGCGGTCTGATCTACCCACTCATGCAGGCGCTCGACGAGGAACACTTGGGTGTTGATGCGCAGTTCGGCGGCGTGGACCAGAGGAAGATATTTACACTTGCGGCTGAGAATTTGCCCGGGATCGGATTCAAGGAGAGGGCGCATCTGATGAATCCTATGGTTCCAGGCTTGGCGGGGGGCAAGATGAGCGCTTCCGATCCGAATTCTAAGATTGACTTCTTGGATGGCGAGGAGGTTGTCAAGAATAAGTTGAGGAAGTCGCATTGCGCTCCTGGGGAGGTGGAGGGGAATGGGGTTATCTCGTTCGTGGAGTATGTGCTTTTTCCCATTGCCGAGTTGGCGGATGAGAAGGGGGAGGGGAAATTTGTTGTGCCCAGGGATGAGAAGTGGGGTGGGCCGGTCACTTACTCCTCTATCGCGGAGCTCAAGAAGGATTACAAGGAGGACAAGGTTTGCTCATTCCCACGAGATTCACTGTCAAAGCGCGTGCTAATAGGATCGCAGCTATCTCCCATGGACTTAAAAAGAGGAGTCGAAGAAGCCCTTAATAAACTCCTCGACCCGATTAGAAAGGACTTTGAACAGGACGAGGAATTCAAGACGGCTGCTAAGCTGGCTTACCCAGCCGAAGTCAAGGTTAAGAAGAAGAAGGAAAAGAAGATCGGAACCGGCTACATTCACAAGGACAAGAAGACCACCACAGAAAAGGTTGCCGATCGCGATATTGGGCCGGAGGTGACGGTCGAAGTTAGAGTGGGCGTCGGTTCAAAATGATAACACCTAATGTGTGCGGAAGAGAGAGGAAAGGAACTTGATGTATTTCCCAGCTACGTAGGTTGCTATCTAAAGGGAATACATGACTGCTAATGCTCACCCAAAAACAATCCTCCATACCCCAACACATGAGAATAACCCCAGTATATACCACATACCAACACAAAAGACGCTTAAGACAAACTTGCCGGAATGGTAGAGTGATAGGTTGTGATCCATTATAGTCGGAGACAGAGCACTAAAGAAAAAAACAAGGGGGATGGGGGTGTTAGAAAAAACTATTTTGCTTCTTGTAGATAGATTTTAATCCCGTGTAGCTCTTATAGCACCATATTTCCTCATCTAAACAAAATATACCACTATAATACGACAATAAGCATAACCCAGAAACCTAAACGCCATTCACCACCAACCTCCACATCCGCTGCCTTATGATATGATATCATACCACACCAGTCACCCTCTCCACCGCATCCCCAGGCCCGAACAACCCCCCCTCCAGCACCCCACCCAAAACTCCCCCGCTAACCCCATCTCCACCGCCCAACACCACACAAATCACCAGAACCCCATCTACCCCACACTCCCCCACAAAATATTATGCATCAATACTCCCAACAACACCATTCAAATCGACACAGAACGAAGCACCGCGCCACCCGCCCAGCAATCACCAAATAAACCATAAACTCAAGCGGAAATTTTCCACACACACCGCTATCAGTTTCCCGCGGGCGCAGGTAGTGGTGGAGAATAGGAATGGAAAAGAATACAGAGAAGCATATTTATCGCCCAGTATCGCAGCTGCTCGAGGAGGCGCGCACTCGAATCTAGAAGAGGAGAATCCCGTTCGACCCGACCGGACCATTCGCGGCGGATCAGTAACTGTGAGCTTAGACCATAAAGCGTGCGTTGGAAGGTGACATCCCGCCGCCGAAGGGTACGGTGGTCACAGGGCGGGAAAGGTTCAAACCGGATTGAACGGTACTGTACAGAATTCTAAAAAGTTGGTCTATACATTATAATGGAACCCTTTCCGTCACCCATCTTGCTGGATTAAAAAAAGGGGGGGGGGGTCGTGGGAATGCTGGTTATGGTATTCTAGCAAAAAAAAAAAAGACATAATATGGATATGATGCCTTGTTCGGTTTAACTTATTGGAAATCAAATCGCCTTGGTTCGTATGCTGAATTTCACGGGATCTCAATCACAAAGGTTAGGCAATACTCGGCTTGAGGTGGTGGTACTGTATGGCTGAGGGCATGAGATGATGATGACCCGACCAATAATAGTCTACCAGTAGTAGGTTCTGGCCCTCGAGGATCTGTTGGAAAATTTACCCGATTAGCTGGTGTTATTCTTCTGCGTATGATACAAGGTGGTCTCGACCGTCGGTCTGTGAATACCAACAATGAGATGCATCTCAAATAGTCTTGACGCCACCAATTTGAGCTTATTTCCAATCGAGATCCTTTTATGAAACCTTTATTGCACGAGTATAGTAAATGTAGAACAGCAAAAATCGTCCAGAATACGGTAACTTGTCATAGGATCCTGGAATGAGCTATTATTGTAAACTAGGGCGTGCCTCACAAGACATACCGGTATCATAAGATATCGCATCGCAGTACTCGAAAAGCATCTATTACCCGTCCTTGCCGCAAACCCCGCGAGTAAATCAAATCCGCCCCCAATGCTCCATTAAACCCATCATAATCATTAGGCAAGCATTAAACAGAATATAAACAGAGTCCCAACGCTCGCAGTCTAGAAAATTGTTCCAAACTGCCCATCCCCTTTATTATTGTACACTCCAAGGCCATCAAGGTTCGGCTTCTTATGTCTGTTGGCAACTGTTAGCCCGATACACCATCTCCAGCGGCTGGAGGAAGGAATTATACTTGAATGTGAAGCCGACAAATGCGATTTTACTCATGGAGTCTTTCCTTTCCTCCATATTCTCCAATGCAGTTTGTTTGTCGTGGACCTCTTTGTATTTGGCCATGTCGGCTTCGTTGCTGAAATCGTCAAAGTATCCAGCATCCCTATCACTGTCAAGCTCAGGCACAAAAGGCGGCTCTTTTGCACGGAGATCGCTCCAGTTCACTTCTGAGAAGTAGCCATGCGACTGGACAGATTTGAAGTCCCGGAACCTCTGATCCCGAGCTGCGACAAGACTATTACATCCAATCGTGATTAGTATCGCAGATGGAACACTGATTCAAGGTACTTACTGAATTATGAGATCCCAGGTGCGCTTGGAAAGGTAATAGTTTGGATTCTCGTACTCGGGTTTGTGCAACACCTTTTTCCAGTGTTTAAGGTTGTGCCAAGTTTCTTGAACCGTCGCCCCAGCAAATGGCGGATATCCAGCCAGCGCCTCGTAAAGCATGCAGCCAAGTGACCAATAATCGACAGTAAAGTCGTACTCTTCTGTGCCTCTCAAGACCTCTGGGGCCATATAATCTGGGCTGCCAACTACTGATTTTGCCTGATGTTTCTGGTGTTGGTTTAATTCGAAAAAGGGAAGAAAAATACAGCTGATGCAAGAAGTATCAAAAACTCACATAGTTAACGTCAGTTTCCCTCAAGGTCTTATAGGCTCTCCTTCTCTCCATTGTTGACCTCTCCGGGATGTCCATGTCTTTGACTTGATCGAGCCGCATTTTCATACTCTCCATTCTGTCGGGACTTAGTTTCCCAGCACTTAGTCCAAAATCCGTCAATTTAATATGTCCAGAGGAGTCGATGAGAAAATTCTCGGGCTTCAAGTCACGATGAATATAACCCAAGTCGTGAAGAGCATTGACTGAGGCGAACATCTCGGCGATGTAGAAACGGGCATGGTTAAAGTGTAAAACACCGGTATTATTTAACAAGGTACGAAAATCACCACCAGGAACGTATTCCTGCAATTTTTTGGTCAACATCGGACACAATCATTGAATTAGAGTTGCACACATACCATAGCAAGATAGATGCTATCGTCATCCTGGAATGCGTAAAGCAACTTCACTAGCCAATCACTTTTGGCAGCTGTCAAGATATCCCGCTCGGTCAAGACGTGCCTGATTTCGTCCAACTTAAAGAGCAGTTTCTTGCTCATGACTTTCAAAGCGCATACTTCTCTAGTCTCCTTGTGTTCTGCAAGAAAAACTTGACCATAACCACCTTGCCCAACCTGTGTTAATACCTGAAAATCGCCCTTGCGGAGTCTTGTGCGGCGTTTCCGGAGAGCAACACGTTCCCGTCCGGCAAACCGCGACCATTCTGGCTTGATTTCCTCAGCACTGAGGTGCTCATGTTGGGCTTGCCAGTCCTCCGTGCGCTTTCGCCGCGTGTGAACATAGGTGACTAGGTTGTAATAATAGTCATAGAAATCTAATTTCATCGGTTGCGATTAACTTCCAATTCAGGCGAAGCGTGATCAGGGTGGTACTAACACAGATGAGCAACGTCCTTCAACCTCTTAACCTGCGGCTTGGATAGCTTCTCAATCTCGTCGATGGTCATATCTCTGAATGGATCATAAGCTCGTCTACTCTGGGCATGAGATCTCTGTAATCCCGAGCCTGCATTTCCCCGTTGCGAAACTTCTGTTGCCTTGGAGAAAGGTGGCGCATTTTCTTTATTATGCTTCCTACTCAGCCTCTCATCGTCCATTCTCACACCCGCGCTACCTCCGTTTCCATCCTCGTCAATTGCCTGGAGCATCCTCTTGGAGGGCGTTGCCTGCGGTTTTGTAGGCGAAGAACTAGGTGTGAGCTGGAGGGATCTGTCAAACACCTCTACTAGTGTTGAGTTCCCCTTTGACGGGGAGGATGAAGGAGTAACAAACTCCTCAGAGGATGGCTGTGGGTCCCATGATTCATTGTTGGAGCGAGTATGAAGCGGCAGCGGGGGTGCCAGAGGGAAAATCTCGTTGATATGTTTTTGCGGCGAGGAGGATTGTGATTGATGCATGGGGTTTCGAGGAGGGAGGCGACGTGGGGAAGAGGGGACGTCCATTATGTAGAAACGAATTTAAAGACCGATTGGGCTTCAGGAGCCTCGTGATTGGGGGACCTCAAGAAGTATGAGCGGAGGGGAGGATGAGGACTAAAATCAAAAGATTGATCGCGCAAACTCATAGGGGGACAGCTGAGAGCTAAATGAAGAGGGGAAGTACTGTACAAGGGTGTGTTCAGGTGAGTTGTTGATGTTGCTGCAGCAACGCATGCTGGAGCCGACCCCTGGCTGAATTCCAGCTGCACACAAGCATCCAAACCCCACACCCTGATAAATTTGGGCGATATCGGTGCTGGCTGGACAAGTCCATCTCATGTCTCCCGGTAGAGGTAAATCTCGCAACCGAGGACGAGGAAGGGACACGCCCGACAGCGGTATGTGGATTGCATCCATTCCAGCTTCATCCTTCCAGGAAATAGCTATTCCAGCACCGGTATCGAAAAAATTAATTCCCATTGCGGCATAATAACTTACTCAATTGTGCAATGTATGATACCAAGATCCTTTTCAAACCATATTTCGGATGGGAGAAGAATTCGCTCTATTTTGCTAGCTGCTGGATCTGTATAATTGGAAAGGGTCGAGATATTCCACAACACCCCATATCTGAAGATCTTTCTTCAAGATAAGCACCAAGAATATTCTACACCCCACTATGACCCCGAAAACCTTTAAAAAATCCAATAACAGGTCAAGCAATAGACACATCAAGAAACAAAAAGAATTGAAAACAACCCCATGTCCCATTTGATCCCACTGCAAGCAACAACGATACCAAATCCATGCCCTCAAAACAACACCCTCTGTCTCGCCAACGGCAGGTACGACACCATCCGATCCCGGGCAGTGATATATTTCGGAGGTGGCGGGGACTGCAAGAAACCCCTTTCCCACAGCTCCTCGCAGGTAATCCCATGCGTAGGCCATACTATCTCCCAGAGGTGGCGGATCAGGAAAGCGTATCTGGGGAGACCGGGTATGTTGAACCTCCTGGGATTCTCAGAGTGGTAGGTTATATTGGGAAGAGCCCCGATACCCCCATCAGCAGAGCCCTCTCCAGCCTTGCGCTCGATCATCCTTGACTTGTCGGCTTCACACAATGCTTCCCTCCGCTTATTTTTGTAATAGGGCAACAAATCCAATTCGCTAGGAACAAGCCTGCAACCCCCGATCTCTGCGACATAAGAAAGCTTTCCAACCGGCCTCCTGACATACAGCCAGACATATCTCGTGGACTCATCGAAGAAGAATTTTCGGTACAGGTATCTTGTACGGCCAAACAGGATTTCGTCCATTTCTTCCTCAGATATGCATGCTATCACATTACTCGACATGGTTCGCCCCGTTCGATTAATAGGCGACACAGGTAATATGGTTCGTCGAACTATCGATCTCCTCATGGGTGCAGTGGATTGCTCGTTGGCTTGCCCGTTGGCTTGCCCGTTGGATTGCTCGTTGGCTTGCCCGTTGGATTGCTCGTCGGATTGCTCGTCGGATTGCACGAGCGGTTTCTCATTAAAACGTGGAGCCTTAAAGCATCGCCAATTAAAACAAGGTAGGATAAATCACTAGTGCAGATTGCATACCTTTGCAGTGAATGACTGTATCCAAATTGAATTTGCAGCGGCCAACTGCCATCCTGGAGTTCGGGCGCACCGAGATACCGCTGAGATCATTGAGATCATTGAATGAATAGTTGATGCAATATAGAGTGGGATTGGTGTTCAAGATGAATTTGCCGGAGTTTACCCACCGTACTGGTACCAGTATGATACCGGAGGAAATTTCTTTCCGAGTTTAGGGTTATAAAATGAGGGCACGAAGAATTTTGCCTGTATGATAACTGATACTGTATTGGGACTAAGTGCCCAGAGAGTAAGGTAGGTTAAATGTCTTGGCAAATTTCTCTAACTTGGCACTTATTCGAGTGATGTCGTGTGTATGGGTCTCAGCAGCTACAGGCTGCGTGACTAGGTAGGGCTTACGCACCACACCCTCCCCGATGATAACAGTGGCCTTGCGGGGGGGGAAGAAGAAGAAAAACTTTGATTCCTTCTTTCTCCCACCCCTTCCTGGAAGCAGCTCCCTGCATCCTTGATCTCTACCCTCTTCAGGAGAATTACCAGCTTGGGAGATATTGGCCTGATCTTTTCCTCTCTGTTTCCTCGCCCTGATACCGCCAGAGAATAAGTAAGATGTTCTTTTCGCCCGAGTATCTTGTCTCCCGTCCTTACGGAGTGGGAACTGTCTGGTATGAAGCCATACAATCTCCCTAAAAGCGGGTATATTGATACAAACTGTAGGTTAGCTGCAACTGTTGGCACACAAAATGTTCATCGCAAGATCAGCCGCAAGGATATCATGGCCGTGCAAATACCCGAGGCCTGTCAGTCATTCATTGAGCCCGATGTACCCTTGGCACTACGCTTTCAATCGAACCTTCTCTGTGGTGTTGCCCGGTGGGTTTTAGTCATGTGGATAACCTGACATTATGGCTTCGAGAGCTAACTAAGACGCGAGAGCAGGGTCTTCGGAGAGCAATGCAGATATATGTTGATTGATACGAGCCAGGCGGTTAACAATATAAGGCGAACCCATACTTCGGCTCAGGCGCGGACGATCATTGATGATATTAATTTGACTCATGGGAATCTCAGGTGGGTAGCAACGGTTTGAAAAGGGAATGATACTAAAGTTTCCGTCCAGACCAAGACCTTTAGTTCTCGAGAACGACCCAGCGTTTGATGCCGACTTGGTGGATGACATTCGAGTGCTTTACCAAGATGGTTTGAATGTAGTGGATGACAATTCCGCCATGATCGGATCGCTTTTTTCCAGTAGCAGCGGAAATGACGCTCTCCCCCCCTCATCAACTTTGAGCTCCGCGTCTCGTACCATTCATGCATCGGATGAAGAGCATCAGGGTTTTGCCCCAGAGACCCCCAGTGCAGTACTATTGGATGATCTAGGATTCGAGTTTGATCAATACGGAAGGATGAAAGAGGCCTCATCCCCTCAGCTACCCCCGATGCTTCCAGACCACGTTCCAGACGTTGGGGGCGATCCAAGAGCGAGGAGTAGTGAGAGAAGTAGTAGGTTAAACAGTCCAGATTTCGCCGGGATTACAGGGATGGAAGACCAAGAAGGCCATGGCTGGGCTGTAAGTGCTCTACCTTCTGCTAATTTTATATACTAATATTCTCTAGGTTGCGGGCTCTCAAGGCCCAGATACCCATACCTCTCTCGAGATGCGGATCTCCAATAATTCTTTCCACCAGCCTGGAGGCTCTCAACAAGCTAGGACGGAACATGCCCAACTTGAACCTCTCCAACTTGCAGGAGATGAAGCAGGGATAGGGAATGCTAGGAAAGGCCGTGCCATGCCAAAAGGGCCAATAACTGACACCACACTAGAAATCAAGAGCAAAGAAGTAACACTATGGACCGAGCGTTATCTCGAGAACATGTCAGCGGCTATCAAAAAAGCTCGGGCTTCCAAAGTTTCCAGACTTGCTAAGCAAAATGCACACACTCTCATTTTCAAATGGAGTGTGTTTGGAGAATTAAGAAATCCGTTCCTACAAAGCATGTTTTCAGGCGGGGCAATTCTGGAGGCTATTCAGAAGGGAGATGGTCCCGCTGAAAAACGCAAGAGGGCGATTGAAGACAAGGAAATCGATGACGAAGAAGGAAGAAGAGTTAGGGCTAGATCTGATCTTTACGAAGAAGACGATACATTCTTACCGCGCTCTGAGGCCGGGCCCGGTCTCCCGGAGTCCGAAGTTGGGAGAAAAGGCTCAGATGTAGGAAGCGAGGGTTATCACCCATCTAGTCAACAGCCATTGCCCTGGGCAAAGGGGGATATTCCCGGATCTGGACCCGATTCTCGTCAGCTTCCAATTGGGGGATTTCCCTCAAGCTCCCTTGGCGGCGATCCCCAGGGCCACTCCTCCGCCCGACGTTCTCGCCAAAGCAGCCCCTTAGCAGCTAAAGCCATTAGACGGATGAGCATTCTCCAATCACCAATTGGGGAGAGAGACGAAGATCTTGACATGCCTGAAATTGGCCCTGCCGGAGGCTTGGTTGAAATGGCGGAACAATTTGAGACCTTCAATCTGGATGCCAACTCCGAGGTGGAAACCAACAATTCTGTAGAAAAGGGTTGTTTAGATTTCTTCAAGTTAGTCCCTACCTCCGTGACCCTATTGTGTTAGCCTTATTAATTGCTTTGATGGATCCGAATAGATTTCTCAAAGATGAGATTCGCAAGTTGGATAGTCACAACGCCGATGGTGAGGTTGTGGGTCATTCCAACCTCATAACTCTCGACCATCTCATCGAACCAGGGAGTAATAAACCCGAGGTAGCAGCCAATGCTTTTTCACATTTACTTTTGTTGGGTACTAGAGGATTAGTTAGCCTCAGCCAAGAGGAACCATACGGGACCATTCAAATTAGTATTGCTTGAGGGTGATACCACGCCAATCTTGTTGCTAATCCGGTGGGCGGGTGCGAGCGAGATTAGCAATTGATATAGATAGGTAGATTAGCAACGCGAAATAGAGCTATTTTAGCAAAGAGACATACAGTTGAAAATGGATCCAACCACTGTGGAGAAGGAAACAACGGCGCCCACACTTTCCCGTGCGATATAATATAGAGGAAGAGGTAGCGGGAGATATAAAACATTAAAAACATCAACTCCGTAGATCGACCACACTTTCTCCTCGAGCTTCAACGTCCCTCCTGCGAAAGAAAGGGAAGTTGGGGAAGAGAGGGAGAAAAAGAAGAAAAGGGAAGTAAGAGAGATCACAATTACAAAGGAATATCCACCCCCATCATCTATCGAATAGAAGAAATATAAACCAAAGGAGACAAGAATAGAAACAAGAAAGATAGCCCCCCGGCTTTACCCAAAGAAGAAACCCTCCAATGATCATGGGAGCATGATCTACTTCCCAATCCTCCTCTCGAGAGCGTCAACCCTAGCCCTAAACCCTTTGACGATCTCACCAATCCTCCGAATCTTCAGGAACTCATTTTGCAGCTCGTCGCACTGCCTAAGCACATCCCTAAGCGTCTCTATCTCAACCGTGGCCGCCTCCACGACACCCCCCGCTCGCCGGTGAGAAGCCTGCGTGCTCCGGACCGTTTGCGCCGACAACTATAAAGTAAATAACCAACGGGTGATACAATTAGTTAAAAGTCCCCCTCATCTCCCCCGCCCCCCCCTAATGGGAGTGTGAAAGATAAAAAAAAAAGCGGGGGGTAGAAGTAGAAGGAACATTATATACCGTCTCAACCCGGTTCGTGATCGCCGCCAACAACGCATCAAAATGGTTCGATAGCGCAGCGAGCGCCTGGGGATCTAGGCTCAATGAACCACCGCTGTTGGCGGTGCTGGTGGTTGAGGAGGAGGATGGGGTAGATGGGTGGTTGTGCTGGTGACGGTGGTGGAGCCGGCGTTGAGTTGCTGTTAGGTAGTTTAGATCTTCGCGGGAGATGTGCAGGGTGTGGTCTGTTGGGGGGTCCATTGGCGGTTACATGTGCTCCTCTTTGTCCCAATCGTTCGTTTCTCTGGAGAGTTGTCGATTGAGTGATGTTGGTGTGTAGGCGAGTAGAGTACGTAGCCGCGCAATCCAGCTTTGCCGTTAGAGCTATCTGAGATAGATGGATAGAGAGATACGGTAGAGGGTAGGTGAGTGGGTAGGTTAAAGGTGAGGTAAGGTAA
>PYWC01000015.1:1319992-1330264 GCA_003182015.1 Tuber magnatum | reverse complement strand
CTCTCTCTCTTTCACTATCGTCGTCCCTTCACCTCGCCCCCCCCCCTGCCTCTCTCTTCCTTACTTCTCGATCGCTATCTCATAGGCATTGTAATGGTACTCTACCTCCTGGATCATAAGTCGCAACAAAAGAGCCACGGCACCTATCACTCCACCCATCAGTCAGTTTGTTCAGGGAAAACCCCGCACCCGCACAAATCCCCTCTATTCTCCTTTACAAACTTGAGACCTCTTCTTATCATATCATACCTCGCTAAATCCATGGGGTTGGGTGTCTCCGAGCGACTTTCTTATTCTGGAGACTTGACATTCGTTTAGCCAGGAACCCCTTGCGTGGATGATCGGGACATGGGAGGGCCCCGGTATCAGGGTCACCGATGCTTAAAGGCTGCGGAGGTACGGTACCCCTAGTATTTAGGTAGATGGGAGGAGTAACTGAGAATGGCGGACCTGACTTTTATTTCATCTGAACCCAAGGGGAACCCAGTGGCTGGCTGAGCGGCCAGTGGTGATTGAACTTACGTGCTTTGAGACGATCAAAGGCCTTTCAATTGGAATGTCAAAGTGGCGGTGCTTTGTGGTGATTGATATTTGTGCAGCGGGATGATCTCATACTGCCTTTTGGTGTGGTTCAATTGCTCAATTGGGCTTATTAGGCAATTTCTTCGAGGTGCAGCAGCAGCAACACCGGGTCCACAGAATTGTTTCTGCGAACATCAATCAATATGAAGTCGGTACCACCATTACCGGCGTCCAACACGGTCAATGACTATAACTAATATAGCCAATTTCATATGGAGACACGGTCTGGTAGTGGCATCAAGTCAGAGATTTCATGCACTTCTCCGCCCCGATAGAGGGTTGAAATGTCACCAGACCATCAGACATATACCAGAACAAAATATCAATATTAACAAGAAAATTTAGGCTTCCCTCTCCAGTTCGAGGGGAAAGAACGAAAAACAACAAAAAAATCAATTACCCCGCCACCCAAACAAATAATAATAAAAAACAGCCAGGGCAAGACCAACAAACCCCAGCAGCCAAACAAAGTAAAGATCGCAGCCACTCATTCATCGAGGTTCAATTCCCGCAGAAACTCCTCCAGGGACTTGGCCTGTAATAAGAAGGACCCCCTGCGCGAGGGTCCTATACCGGTTCGGATAACGGCCATTATTGTTTGCTCCAACATCTTGTTCTTTCTCTCCAATGCTAGCACGCGCTCTTCTAGTTCCATCTCCTTTGTTGATGTCGATAGTGCTGATATTGTCGAGCAAGCACGCTCTGTGAATGAGCTGCTAGGTGGGATTGGGATGGGGGCGGTAATAGAGGTGGGGGATGGGGAGGATGGGGTAGATGGGTGGTTGTGCTGGTGACGGTGGTGGAGCCGGCGTTGAGTTGCTGTTAGGTAGTTTAGATCTTCGCGGGAGATGTGCAGGGTGTGGTCTGTTGGGGGGTCCATTGGCGGTTACATGTGCTCCTCTTTGTCCCAATCGTTCGTTTCTCTGGAGAGTTGTCGATTGAGTGATGTTGGTGTGTAGGCGAGTAGAGTACGTAGCCGCGCAATCCAGCTTTGCCGTTAGAGCTATCTGAGATAGATGGATAGAGAGATACGGTAGAGGGTAGGTGAGTGGGTAGGTTAAAGGTGAGGTAAGGTAAGCTCTCTCTCTCTCTTAAGCGTTAAGTTAGGCTAGATGTGTGTCAAGTTAGGATAAGGTGTTGTCTCGCTGAGACAAGGTTGAGGGTGTATGCGTGAGTTATCCGGTGCGGGCGTGTTTTAGCTTTCCAATTGTAAGTTACGGAGGTGATGCACTAGGGTGGGTTGGAAAGGGAAGAAAAGAACAGAAATAAAAAACAAAATAAAAGGGCTTTTCCTGGTTGACTGGTGAGGTTGGGCTACGGTAGGTTAGGCTCAGGGAGGGGAAAGGAGAGTTGATTGGATTCCGTCTGTTCCAGGGGGTCCGAAGCGTCGGTAGCGGAGCGAGCCACAGACGTTGATGAGTAAACTTACATAAGGCACAAACAGCACAGGTACTTGTACAGGTACTTGTACAGGTATGATACTTGTACAGTACGATATTTCCCCCTCGTGTGCAGGCAGCAAGCAAGGAGGCAGGCAAAGCGGAGGATGGATGCTCTGCGAGAAAGGAGGGGAGGGAGGGGTGTCTTGGTGCCATCGCCTCCGCCGCGAGGTGTGGTGATCCTTGTTCTCTTTTTCGGCCCGGCTGGGTCTTGCTTGGGGGGATTTGGGGATGAGCCGCGATAGTCAAATAAGAGGATCCGAGGATGGGGATGGATAGTGGATACCGGAGGTGGATTCAGTCGTACTGTACTATACCTAGTCCTGCTGTGTTTGGAGAGAATGAGATCCTCGATATTGGTTTGTGATTCTCGGAAAACATTCTTATTCACTCACTAATCCAAACACTTGCCCTCTCTCTCTTTCACTATCGTGTCCCTTCACCTGCCCCCCCCTCCCCCTGCCTCTCTCTTCCTTACTTCTCGATCGCTATCTCATAGGCATTGTAATGGTACTCTACCTCCTGGATCATAAGTCGCAACAAAAGAGCCACGGCACCTATCACTCCACCCATCAGTCAGTTTGTTCAGGGAAAACCCCGCACCCGCACAAATCCCCTCTATTCTCCTTTACAAACTTGAGACCTCTTCTTATCATATCATACCTCGCTAAATCCATGGGGTTGGGTGTCTCCGAGCGACTTTCTTATTCTGGAGACTTGACATTCGTTTAGCCAGGAACCCCTTGCGTGGATGATCGGGACATGGGAGGGCCCCGGTATCAGGGTCACCGATGCTTAAAGGCTGCGGAGGTACGGTACCCCTAGTATTTAGGTAGATGGGAGGAGTAACTGAGAATGGCGGACCTGACTTTTATTTCATCTGAACCCAAGGGGAACCCAGTGGCTGGCTGAGCGGCCAGTGGTGATTGAACTTACGTGCTTTGAGACGATCAAAGGCCTTTCAATTGGAATGTCAAAGTGGCGGTGCTTTGTGGTGATTGATATTTGTGCAGCGGGATGATCTCATACTGCCTTTTGGTGTGGTTCAATTGCTCAATTGGGCTTATTAGGCAATTTCTTCGAGGTGCAGCAGCAGCAACACCGGGTCCACAGAATTGTTTCTGCGAACATCAATCAATATGAAGTCGGTACCACCATTACCGGCGTCCAACACGGTCAATGACTATAACTAATATAGCCAATTTCATATGGAGACACGGTCTGGTAGTGGCATCAAGTCAGAGATTTCATGCACTTCTCCGCCCCGATAGAGGGTTGAAATGTCACCAGACCATCAGACATATACCAGAACAAAATATCAATATTAACAAGAAAATTTAGGCTTCCCTCTCCAGTTCGAGGGGAAAGAACGAAAAACAACAAAAAAATCAATTACCCCGCCACCCAAACAAATAATAATAAAAAACAGCCAGGGCAAGACCAACAAACCCCAGCAGCCAAACAAAGTAAAGATCGCAGCCACTCATTCATCGAGGTTCAATTCCCGCAGAAACTCCTCCAGGGACTTGGCCTGTAATAAGAAGGACCCCCTGCGCGAGGGTCCTATACCGGTTCGGATAACGGCCATTATTGTTTGCTCCAACATCTTGTTCTTTCTCTCCAATGCTAGCACGCGCTCTTCTAGTTCCATCTCCTTTGTTGATGTCGATAGTGCTGATATTGTCGAGCAAGCACGCTCTGTGAATGAGCTGCTAGGTGGGATTGGGATGGGGGCGGTAATAGAGGTGGGGGATGGAGCCGGAGCGGGAGTCGGGGTGGTTGGTCGGGGGTTCTGTGACAAAGGTGGTGTACTTGGGGGAGTAATGGTTTCCCGCCAGCTCCTAGAGTTCCTCTCTCCACTGCCGCACAGCTTCCCGTCAAGCCTCTTCTCTCTCATCATCATACGTATTTGTTGTATATCTCTTTCCTTGCGGGCCCTGACCCATTCCTCGCGTGACCTGCGCTTCCTCCGGATGTCCTCCCGTTCACTTGCCGAACGGGATAGTTCTGGCCTTGGTTCAGGGTCCGGGGCGCCCACAGGACATCCTAGTGAATGACGGTGGCCGGGGGTTTCCGCCCTCTTCCGGGGGCACTCATGTGGTGGGTCATGAGGAGACAGTGGTGATGGGGGTGGAGGAGGTAGGTCTCTCTTCGGTGGTGGCCCGGGTCTGGGAAGTACTTTTTTTCCACTTGTTCGCGCTCCTGCACCTTTGTTTTGTTCTTCGGCTTCTATCATATCTTCTAATAGTTCATTCGTATAACGAACTGAAGAGCGTGCTGAAGAATCTCTTGGTGATAATGGGGTGTAAACCCCGCTGACGGGTCTCGGGCGGCAGTTCGGGAGGCTTTTGGATGCGGACATCTTCATAGCTTCAAGGTGGATGAGGGAGAGTGCGTAACCAGGGAGAAAGTGCTGGAGAAAACAAGAAATGAGGGAAAAGATTTATTATAAGAACACAGATCAAAAAGGAGGGCCGGCTGATAAGCGGAAAGGTAGGGGGACTGCAGAGGCGCGGACGCAGAAGCCAAGGGCAGAATCAAAGGGCAGATAGTGGGGAGAAAGAGTTCCCTTGATCTCAGATGCGATGCAATGCAAGATCAAGCAACAATTCGCGCCATCGTCCTTTCAAAATGGGAGACCGGATTCGGCCACTGGGTGTGTATCGTAGGTTGTGAAAGGGCTGTGAGACAAGGCAGGCAGATGATAGCCCCCGAGAAGCGAGGCGTGAAGAAGGGCAACTGGACACATGCAGGGACTGGGGAGAAACTATAGGATTCCCAAAAAAAAAGTTTGGGAAGGGCACATCAGGTCATCCCCCTAGACTGCAGGGGTTAACCACGGTATTGAAGGGAAGGGGAGGAAAGGGAGGAGGGAAAAATGGCAATTATTAACCAGCTATGGGTACCATACCGTAGGGGGAGGAGAGGTGTCGCTGTATGTCTGAGCTTTGACATTCACTTGGCTGTCAAAAATTGTTTGTATCGGATAGAAGGGACTGTGTCATACGGTACTAATATTATTCTCCCCCCCCCCGGGGCTCAGCACGGCTTGAGCCTATCATCTATCGCTTTCCGAAACTTTGCGATGGGTCTCATTACGACTGTTCTACTTTCTACCATCAGTACTCCACCAGCATCGTACAAGTGCTGATAACCGACGAGTGAGTGCGAGAGCACGATTGAATGTGTGTGGGCGTGCCCACCGGGCTGACATGCTGTCGTGATTTCAGCAGCAGGATCGCGAATATCATACATAAGGCTTGATTTACCCCGCGTCTCGCAATGCACAAATTACAGTTAAACGAGGTCATTCGAGACTGTTTATCACTCTCTCATAATGTTATGATACTCCCGCCATCCTCATAAAGTTCCCCGGCACCCCCCAAGCCCCGGGCTTTCCCCAAATCGAAAGATGTCAAATTTTGACCGGACTTGGCTTTCTTGGGGGAGGTCCGGGGGTACCTGTACTATTTGTGGAGCACCAATGCAGGAGGGAGAGGGGGCAACCAACTAGGGACGGAAACCCCCCCACCTCCCCGAGCCAAATTGTTTAGCGATGGACAGCTTCCCGAGCCACCCGGACCAGGACGGATGCTGATTGGTGGATTGTATGAGGAAACGAGTGGTGATCGCACTGTTGCCACAGCTCATCCAAGCAAACCGCCGGAAACTTTCTTATTTGGGGTTAGTTGTCCGGGTGGCTAGAGGCTGGCTACCGCGTTGTCTCCCCGTACCCGCCAACGGGGTGCAAAACAAGGTAAGCGAAGTGTCAACCAGCCAGCCAGCCAGCCAACTAGAGAGCAAGCCAGGCCACTACTCGAGTAATAGAGCACACACAACATTTGACCGCAACACCCAAAACATGATCAACAATGTTTTGTTGCCTGGGAATGAGCGGCAGAAGGCGTGAACATTTTTGCGTGTTTTTGAGTCGGCCGGTATGCAAGTTCCCATTGCTCATGAATTCCTCCCCTCCCCCCCCTTTTTTTTCTCTCCTTTTCTTTTTCTTCCGTGATCGACCTCAAGGCATTACAGTACGTTCTTTATGCCACTCGCCGGTACTCGGAGGGCGGTAGATACCGGTATGATACTGTGTTATGCCCTATCATAGCTGTTATACGCGCAGATCCTGTGCGGACAACTCACTTTCCCCTCCCAATTTTTTTTACAATTCAGTATGTTACTTGTACTAGCACATTAGGCCAGAGTGTTATGCTAGTCTATTTTTATGGCTCACGGGGCAGGCGATGGCGTGGTGTGCGTTGGGGATATCGATATAATAATATGAGGGTGTTTTTTCTTTCCCCTCTATGATACCATCATGAATTTGTGATAGGTTAGGTGTCACGGTACGGTACATCTGACCCCCATCTTGTCATCGATCGACGGATCCCGCATCGAATAGTCCCTGCCTCGGCGTCTATGGTGCTCATGCGCACAAGTACCGTACAAGTATCATACATGAGGTGGAGGGCAATGACAAGCTCTGACGATCCCGGTACGCATTAGGGTTGGTCTGCCGTAGATTGCTGGGTTTAAATATGCCAAGTCCCTTACTCAAGTCGCCGGATCGATGATGCGTTTCCTGATATGGATAGGGGGGTGGCAAAGGGGTGTTGGAAGTGATTATATAATTTGTGAGGGAGAATATTCATAGTACCGGATCCACATCTACAGAATGACAATTCATCCTCCATACAGCTACCTGTACTGCCATACAACTATATCTGCCTCCTGCTCCCTTGGCGGCTATGAAAGCTAACAACTTGAAAAGAAAAACATGTTCCTCAAAGAACTCCGACTACCTCCTAGCCTTCTAGTCTCTGGACATCCCACTCTCTGCATAAACCCTACAAAGACCTCCACTGCCTTCCTAGCCTCCACCCATCTCACTCCCTCACAAGAGACTCTTCTGCTGTGAGATCACTTTCCTTATGACCACTTCTATGCACAGAACCCTTTCTCCAGCAATGAAAAACAATAAGTGATAAACAACAATGGGTAGCAACTGTAGATAGATACTTCCTGGCAACAAAAAGTAATAATAGCGGTAACGGGGATGGCAGTGTATGATCAGGCATCAATGTATGAATGGGTAATAAAGATGGATATCACTGGGGAAAAATAGTAGTATGCGAGTCAGCGATAGCATACAAATGGACGCAAGACAGCATGTGAACAAATGAATAGGTAATAGTGATAGCAATGAACCATCAAGAGCGATATGACTGAACAGACGATAGCGACAGCATGCTGAGCAGCATCTGGTACTTCTAATGAGAAAGGAAGTCTAAGAGTCTTAGTTTATAGCTCCAAAGAATATTCTTTGTCAGTATAGCACTTACTATTAGAATGATAGTTCAACCAATCTGAGCCATCAAAGTTGTTGTTTCCTCCGTGAAGTATACACCATTGTAACTTCTCGTAAAAGGAACTACATCATCGATCAATCAATTTCTGCGGATATTTCAACCAAGTCTGCTCCAAAATACCTTTAGCTTCCTGCACAGTAGCTTGGCTTGCTCCAGTAAACTGAAAAGTTGCAATTTCTCTCTTGTGATTACACCAAACCAGTTCAATTTGGTTCAGATCTGGGGACTTTGGTGGCTAATCAAAGGTAATAATACCTTTCTGGTATCATATTTCTGCATCAAGCTTTGATGCCATTTGATGGGCTGGAGCATTGTCCTCAACGAGATATGTAACCAGCATACTAGTAGTCTTTTGTAGTTGATCAATTCACGGATATAGTAGAGGTTCCAGAATATGATCTTGGTAGGAAACCCAATTGATCTCCCGTTTGCTCTGAAAATTCAAGTAACTTTCTTTAAAAACCTGGTGGTGTTAGGCAGTAGCCGACTCTAAGGACAAGCGAGTCTGAACTAAGGCCCGATAGGTGACGAAGTGATTCTCTAGGGAGGCTCACTTAGGGAGTCAAGGGGAAGGGTAGGTTTCTATCGTAGAACTAATATATTGATAAGATCTCTTCTCCGTCCCTGATCTCTCTAAAGCGTGGGAGGCACCTCAATATTTATATTCCGCATCTGGGTGTTCGCGGCCTATCTATTCCTCCCACTTTTCTCGGTGTGAACTTCGTAGACCCTGAAAACCTTTGCCCCGCTTGGCTCTGATTTCCCCGAGTGGCGGGGAGGGTGTCCCACCCTTCTCCTTGCTGCCTCGGTGCTAATCATAGCCACATGAACCCTTCGCCGTGGCAAGCGGCTACTGGTCCTTTCTCTGCATACGGAGTGATCAGCTCCAACGACTGACTTATCAATGTAGGTGGATTTCTCATCTGTCTGCATCAACCTGCAGGATGCATGCTCCTATCTTATCGCACCAATGGCTGTCAGGCCTCGTGGCGCTCAGTGTTGGTTTCTTCACGCGGTAGGTCCTCAACTGACTCTACCTTGTCAGGCTTCTGGACGTGGGTGAATGATTGTCTCTTGGGCGTCGTTCCCTCATCAGGATTTTCCTCCGCATTCCTCTACCAATGGACTTGAAATTCGGTCTTACTGCCCTCATGGCAGCCGGGGACTCCTATTGGAGTAGCCGACCTCCCCCCGGTTGGCATCCATCCGTTGGCGCAGCTGAAGGATCTTTGCATGCATTTCTCTCCACAACCAACTGACCGACTTAGTTCGTTCGACCTTGTCAAGATAGCCGAGAGTCCTCTCTCGAGGATTCCGTGAAAACCCCTCGGTCGGCGACCTTCAGTGGTGGCGTAAATGCGGGTTTTATGCTGGCGTCATATTGGTAGAAATTAACTTATTCTCCAAATACTCCGACGGACCCTGGGATCGAACACGTGACCTTTTGCCCATAATCATGTGACATGCCCATTACGCTATGCCAGTTCATCTTATGTGTAACACGAGCTCCCCTCTTCTAAGAGTTCGGCCCGAATCTCTAGAACTCTATTCTCCTAATAGTGTACAAACTAAACTCCTTTAAGGACTCGGCAAGGTAGGGTGAAAAACCTGTGCGCGTTTGCTTGCCCACGCCTAGGAAAACCTTTCCTTGCCATCCTTCCTCTATATCCATGGCATCCCTGGGTTCTCTCTGTGGAACCCTTCTACCAACTCCGCTGCATATCCCAAATGTTGTAGTGGCTCCCAGGTGTTTTCATCCACCAAACACTCTCGCCACTTCACAAACTACCGGAGTTCCCTGATTCTCCGGTTGCGTCCATGAACCCTGCGAGTGTACGAAATGACCTCGCTCTTGACTATCTTTTCAACCTCCCATTCCAAGTTGCCATCCAGCTCCTCTGGCGCTCTGAGAGGTTGTTCCCAAGCCGGTCGAACGGATGTCCATTATGGCTCTAACAATGATACATGGAAGGTGAGGTGGATCCTCCAGCGTTCCGAGATCTCCCGCTTGAATGCTCGGTTTCCGCGTGGCTCCAGGATTTTGAAGGGCCTATATGGTTTTGGGCTAAGCTTTTTGGAGGGTTGTTTGGTATGGATGTTCTTGGTGTTAAGCATCACTAAGTCGCCCGTTTGAAAGTTCGGTTGTTGCCTTACTTTCCGGTCATGGTACCGTCCCATTGCTTCTCTGGTGGCCCTTAAGATTGTTATCGCCTGTCTATGTATTTCCTTCATCCAGTGAGTATACGTGGTGGCTCCTGGGTTTCGAGCTTCTCGCTCCTTCATCCACTCCATCTGTGGGTGGTATCCATAGTTTGCGTAGAACGGAGTGAGTCCGTGCGCACTCATAACGGAGTTATTGTAGGCATGCTCCGCTAACGGGAGCAGTTGGTGCCAGTCATCCTGATCGTAATTGACGAACCTTTGAAGATATTTTTCCAGCACTTGGTTGGTTCTCTCTGTCTGCCCGTCTGTCTGAGGATGATATGCCGTTGACATTTCTCGCTTAATGCCTAAGAGTTTGCAGAGGGATTCCCAAAATTCTCCCGTGAACTTTCCGTCCATATCCGTGATGATTTCCGTTGGTAGCTCATGTAGTTTCTATACTTCCCGCAGGAGCACCTGGGTTACATCCTTTGCCGTTGCATTTTCCCTTAGCCCTATAAAGTAGGCCATCTTGGTGAAGCGGTCGACTACTACCATGATTTGAGTGTTCTCTTCTGACTTCGGTAACTGCATTATGAAGTCGGTAGAGATAGAGGTTGTAACCGGTACGGGTTACTAGGGTTTTATGTTTGGTTTCACAGTATCGTTTGATACTTGTATTGTTTCGTGTGCTATCGGTTGATACACACAATGTTTTATGTTTGGTTTCACAGTAT
>PYWC01000015.1:1277507-1304873 GCA_003182015.1 Tuber magnatum | reverse complement strand
CCTACTGTTATTTGCAATTTATTATCCCTTTACTTGTACTATATTGTGCTTTTTTTTTTTTTCAAATTTTTTCTACAAGCCCTATACCCTAAAACCTATTTTTCTTAGAATACCACATTTTTGATTCTCCACCTCCATATTCCTATACGTCTCAACCGTGGGTGAGAGGGCTGCTAGTATGATACCAATACTGTAATGATTTGGGTACGGGTTTTTTTTGTTTCTTCTTCTTCTTCCTCCTCCTCCCAGCCAGCAAGTCACGGTGCAAGAGGATATCATACCATATGACACCGTACTGTATGTACGAGTGCCCTACCATACTATATCCTTCGCGAGAGAGAGAAAGCCCAGACAGGGCTCTGATCGCGGCGATCCAGACCACATTCCCGGCACGATAATGATTCACGCATTTCGTCCTCCATACACTTATATCACAGGTATCATACTGGTATTCATGTCCATGGTTTACTATAAAATAAAAAAAATAGAAATGATCTGCAACGATATCACACCACTCCCAATTCAATTCAATTCAACTCCCGTCATATAAAGCACAACACCCGCAAACGGCACGATATCGATCAATCCATAAGACACAATAAATTTAACTGTATCATACATACAACGTTCTACCGGTACGTACTTGCAAAGGAAGCCTATCCAAGTTGTTTTATATTATATCATGCTCCAGAAGCCGCAACCACCTCCTCTGCGGCATTCCGCCTATCATAACAGGAACGGTATTATAATAGTAACAAAAAATTGGCACGGTGAAGTATGATACCGGTAAATTAGGGGGCGGGGGGGAACTCCAACGGACTCGGGCTGTTCCGAGCTGAAAAAATGAAACAAAAAAAAAACCATTCGGAGCCGTACAGATATCATAATTGTCGATGGATTTAATTTAATTATACTAAAACTAACTTGTATGATATGTATGATATGGTATTTCGCACGGAACCGAACATTAGAGTTCTGTCCGGAAATGGGTAAAATTGAAGGTTACTTATGCTATCGGGGATATGATACCTCCTGCGTGCTTGTGAACCAACCCCCCTCTCTCCCTCCATTCACCCTTTAGGTGTTGAACGTCAATTGGGGAGGGGGGGGGGTTCCTGATTTTTGGTTTGTTCCCCCCCTCCGGTGAGTTTCACTGATAGCGCCGGCTATCATACCATCGGGGGATGGTTGAAACGGGGAAGGCAGAAAGGTGTCTTGGTGGGTGCTGATTTTGCGCTTGTATTTGTGCATGAATCTGTGACTTTTTTGGCTGAACCCTTGCTGTTCCTCGAGCTTGTTCGTGGTCACTCAACTTATCGGTACTTGGCCTCTGTGTTCTTGCACCCTGGGCGACGTTACTCATCTGTAAAGTGCTGTACAGTATGGTACCTTACCACGTGGGATGCGCCGTCCGCACCCGGATGGCGAGGGGCATGAATTGCTATAATACAACCGCCGGTATTGCTACCTTCCACGCCTGGAATTCTACGGCGGGTACTTGTTTATTACGGAGCTCATACATCGTAGCTCGCACTGGACCATGTTACACTCATCTCAAGCGCAACAGAGATGGTATCATCTTACCATCCCGAGCCACAAGTATGAAATGGCATGTTGTGTTCCTACGTGGGTGTCCCTATCGCTTTGCTAGCACTTGCTCCCCTGTGGATAATAAGTAGAAAAAAATGCCACTTTTTTTATGATATTTGTACAGACACAGTCCACATTTCCCTTACTGCTCAAAGCTCATAGACGAAGGTGTTTTTCTGTCAATCGATACCTCCCGGACGACAAAGAAAAAACCCAGTTATACCAAACAAATTTTAAAGGTGAACACTGCACGAACTACTCCGTCTCGGGTTTAGCCTCTTCAGCCTCCTTCCCCTCCTCCTTCTCCTCCTTCTCCTTCTCCTCCTTCTCCTCTTTCACCACCACCTCCTCTTTCACCTCTTCCTTCTCTTTCACCTCCTCCTCCTCCTCCTCTTTCCCCTCCTCCTCCTCTTTCCCCTCCTCCTTATCATCCTTATCAAAGCTCTTCCCTTCAACGAGATCAGGAATGTCATCGTCATCGTCGTCATCGGAATCACCCTCCTTCTTTTCGCCCTCCTCGCCCTTCTTCTGAAGTGACTGGTAGCTCTCGGCCAATTTCCTCAAAGATGCAAGGGAGTCGGGGCCGAGCTGGTTAAGGATACCGGGAACAAGCTCGGTGAGCTCCTTGTCTTCACCAGTGCCGTAGATGGCGAAGGTATTAGCCGGGACCGAGGCGTGCACTATACACCATAAAAGATTAAGCAAACACTTTAGGCTCTCAATGATATCTCAATTCGTGCGTTCCGGAAACCGGGATTACGCTTGCTTCACTGACCTTTTGGTGCAGCAAAGTGGATAACGTTTCCGTCCTCCTTGAACATGTTTACCTCCTCGATAGCCTGAATTGGCTGAACATTCAATTTCTTGAGGGAGGTCTGAAGCTTCTTGTCATCGGTACCGGCGTTCTTGTGGACCTTCTTGACCTTTCTCCTGGGCGTACCCTTCCCACTGTAAAGCCGTCGACCAGTGTTAGCGCGCCGTACCAGAGAGTCTCAGAACCCAGCTACAAAAAAAAAATAAGGAATAATGCATCCGTATGCCAGTGAGGTAGGAGGGCAGATATTTACCCTATAGAGTAGAAAACAGTCAGTCAGTTTCCATCTCGATGGATTAATGACGTGCGGATGCAAAAGAGGAAGAAGAGAAGAAGAAAAACACATCAGGCTCCAACCAGAATTACCCCTCTCCCAATCAGCTCACATTTCGCACTCCTCCACCCCACGTGAAAACAAAGAGAATCAATCAAAAATCTCCACAGTGGCACAAAGCAAGAGAAAAAGCATACCAATTCGAACAGACGCCTGAAGCTTAGCGAGTTTTGCGTGATCCATGGTGTGAAAAAGTGTTGGAAAGGGTTGGAAAGTTTTGAAAATCAGAAGGCTAGACAGAAAGATACCGGTAGAGTTTCCCCCCACCGCCAAGGTTAGCCCCACCAAAAAAAAAAAAAAACGCCCAAACTCAAGTAAATCCAGGTGAAATGGGAGGAAGAAAAATTGGGAGATGGAAGCAGACCTCAAAGAATCCCCTGTGCAATAAAATAAGGGAAAAAATATTTCGCGTGTTTGCGAATCTGTAGAAGCGTGCGCGGGAAAATAACGAAGGGGTAGGTAGATAGGCTGTGGTTGGTATATTAAGAATTTGATTTGGCGGGGGTGTTGGAACGTGAACCTAGGTCAAAGTTTCGGCGGCGGCAACAACTCGCCTTCGTACTGTATCATACCATATCCCGGGCAAAGTGAGCACGGTAGGAAAATTACCGTAGCCCCTCCTTGAACAAAGTGATTGTGACTGCTCAACACCCCTCCAACCCACACAGAAAACCTAATTTATTTTCTTCTCCCCCCTGCTCTCTCTCTCTCTCTCTCAGTGATGGGAGGGAGGGAGGTACGATATGATAAGTTATACGTGTTTCATGAGCCTTATTCATCGCCGAGGCCGCTTGTTATTGTCACTAAAAAATTATTATTATTTTTCTATTTTTCTTCCACAGAAGTTACGAGGGCGTTTTCATCCGTTGGAGTATGATATCAGAGAAACTTCGTTGTGGACTCAGGCGGTAAGCTAGCGGTGAAAATGATCTAAAGCAGAATACAGTGCAGTACTGTACCTATTAATACGGGTATCAACAAGATGAATACCCTCACACTCGGAAATACTTCCCCCCTCCCCCCCCCCCTTACAAAGTGAGCACGCCGGAGATCCGCCACGGACGATACACTACTACAGTCAGTGCCTGACACCCCTCACAAGGACCAGTCTGTCGGAAGTTATTGCGTATGGATGGATTCACCCCGGTGTATGCACCCGGTACAAAGTGGTCTTCTGCGAGTATAGTACTGTACAAGTATCATATGGTAGACTATTCCTATCGCACACAACTACAGGACGACAAACGGGAGAAAGAAATTTTTTTTTTAACACTCCTTACTCCCCAATCTATATCTCTCACACTTCCGCGCGCGGGAACTCGACCTCCGACAAGACTGACTGAATATGGTAGATCCTCGAGTGATGTGTCGTGACCGGTCCCGCCACTGCTGGACTGAGCCCTGGTTTTCCCGAAAACCGGGATATGAGGCTCGTAATTCGGGACATGTAGAGTGTCATGCTCGTGTTGCTGTTATGTACTCGAGTACCGCATCCTGAGCTATCATACCGTATCATACGTAGGTCCTGCACCGATGTGATATGATAATCTACGGATTGGAGCACGTCACGGCGATACAGTAATGGAATTCCCGATTTTGTCCTTTAATTACGAGTGCAGTACAGTACAGTACGGGTACGGCACAGGGCGACGTAATTTCGCCCCATCTAGTTCCACAAACTACTCGTGTCATGACGAAGGAAGCTGGAGGAACCTTATCCCTAAAGTATCATACAAGTAGGTACTGTACTTGAATAGCACTCAATCAACTTCTACTCCCTCGACCCGGTGAACCGCCAGGAGCATCTCCTTATTCGGCGGGCTGTTGGTACAGTATGATACCGGTATGATACTCACCTCCAGCCCCCCCCAAAACCCGCCAGCCACACAGCCACCCAGCGTGAGGAAGAACCCAGAATGAATTTCTTGGCGCCACCCCACCACTGCCTGATACCCCTCGTCAGTGGTGACGTATCACCGCTATGCTATCGTCATCGTAACCGCCTTCCCGAGCCCGAAACTCATCCCATAAAAAGCCTTAACCTGATTCATCTACCTAACCTACCTCGCAAAAGCAACAACAACTACAAAAGAAAACCCTCCACCTCGTCCACACTACCACGAATCGAAACAAACACACGCAACCCTTCTTTTTCGCTTTCCACAGCTCCACACTACACTACAATATACAATAAATAACATGCCTCTCGTCGTCCCCGGTATCAACTCAAAAGACACGTCCGCTCTGGACGCCAACACTGTGAACCCGGTTATCCCCTCGGAGGAGACGATCAAGGCTGGTGTTTTTGATCAGGAGAGGAAGGATAAGGAGGGTGATAAGCCTGAAGCTGAGCATTTTCAGGCCACGCCTGGCCCAGTCATACCGCAGGATACCTCTGCTCTCGAGGAGAAGGCCAGTCGCGGGGAGCTACACGCCAGAGCTCAGGAGTTGAATAAATGAACAGATAGAGTCGGGAAAAGCGGGGGGTTGCTACGGAATGGGAACCATGATGGGGGTTTGAGGTTTTTAGCCATGCCATTGCTCTTTTTTCTTCTCTCCCCTTTTCGATGTTTGGAGGATGTTACCGGACTTGTGCTGTATTGCAACTTATTATTACCTTCTTTCCTCTGCCTGCATTTTCTTCGGCCAATCAATGGGTTGTTTTAAACTTCTACCATCACTACAATTACGCGAAAACTATATGCCCAACCGTACTCAAATGGCGTATTTCCGTTCAGCCATTGATCACATCTAGCACCATAATCAGAGATATAAAATAACCCTAAAATCTAGAAGAACGCCCTTTTCAAGCCTTTTTTCTCATGAGCTTGTAGGTGGTAACTTTGTGTGCAACCACGTCTCCATATCCGAAATCTCCTGGGGATCCGCGCTGTGATCAAGCCGGGGGTATGAGTGCCATTTCACATTGTGGCCCAACTTGTCTCGCAAAAACTCCTTGGTGCGCTTTCCCCAACTGTATCGAACCACTCTATCCAACTCCCCATGAGCCTGGAAGATATCAGTCTCTTTGTTCTCTTCAGAAACCAAAGACTCAAACTTCTGGTGCAAAGGGAGCCAAGTGGAGAGCCCAACAATGCCGCCGAGCTTATGCTTGAAAGTAAGACCAGCCTATTGACACATCAGGAGTTGGTATTGAGCTTCAACGAGGGTTGGGTGACGCAGATACCAGAAGAGCAACTGCACCGCCTTGCGAGAATCCGCCGAGGATAATGCGCTCACTAGAAATCCCTTTATCAATCTGCTCTTGGATTATTGCATGGATATTCCGAGCACTCCCCAGCATCCCAGCTTCGTCTTCAGCAGCCTGAATATCTTCGAGAGAGACCTTGAAGATCATTAGGTATCACTCGTTCAAATGGTCTGGCAGTCCGTTGACGAGAGGTACTAACAATATTGAACCAACTAGGCATTCTCATACCCATGTTCTGACGAAGAATTAGCTTGTTATCCCGCCACATTCCACCCTGCAGAGCTAAACTGCATAGGGTCCACGGCGAGTATAGTACTGTACAAGTATCATATGGTAGACTATTCCTATCGCACACAACTACAGGACGACAAACGGGAGAAAGAAATTTTTTTTTTAACNGGGGGTAAAAGCTCACCAGGGTAACCGGAATCATTGGTGCATGTGGAAAAATGAAAGAGCATTCGTCAAATTTCCTGCGGAGACGAAAATTCTCGGACACGGAAGACCTAAACACAATAGCTTGTTAGAAACCACCGACTCGCATGCCGAGCGAGGCCCCGTGGGAAAAAGTGGGAGCGATATATCGCAATCGGCCGGGGGGATCAAGAGAGAAAAAACACATACCATCCAGCACCGGTGTCTCCGAGGCCATGAAGAAAGATGAATCTGCAAGACGATAGAAATGAGACATTAGAATAACGATTGGAAGACGGGAGGAGAGGGTGAAGGGAATACGTGGCAGTGTGTCTAGTTGCAGCCGGAACCACAATGGCTGCGGCACTGGTCATAGCGGCGGATGCGGAGCCGGATGAGAGGATGGGTGTCGTTATTGTGATTTTCGCCTCTTCCAATCTTCCACTAGAGAAGAGATCAAAGATAGCAGCAGAGTGAAGGCGGAATAATAACAAAAGTAGGATATTGCCGGGATTATAAGTATGATGGAAGAGGGTATGATAAAGGGGGGGTTGAGATACGAGGGGAAGGAGGTTATCAGCCCCGGAGGGAGGGTGCGGAGGAAGACGGTGGTGCTAGGGCTAGGAATTCGCCGTCCGCCCGACGAGCAGACAAATCACTATGATACAAGTTAGACTAGAGGCTACTGTACTGTACAGTACGATGCACCGTATCGCATGTTACAGACGACAGGCAGGGCCCCGCTCTGAGCTTTTCGGGTATTAGAATTTACAGAGAAGCCTTAGGCGGCTGCGCTGTCAATTGGGTGCTGTAGGTGCTCGTGCATACCCCTTCTATGCTCGAGTACGAGTACGGGTACACAGTAAGGTATAAAGTTGGTGGACAGTTAATCGAGGGAAACCCGCAAAATAATGCCTGCCGTGTACGAAAACATCCCCTCTGGCACTTGTACTGTATCATGTAATACTATCATAGTACTCGCGCGTCTTTGCCAAGAATAGCTCCGCTACCCAGTGGCTCGGTCCTTTTGAGGTATATTCTGCCTTACAAGATATCAACTATTCGGACTTGGATAACATAACATTTTAGATGGAGTTAGAAAACACTTCAGGCATTAAAATTATTTTTCCTACCATTTTCCTTCAACTGACATAAATTTGAATGAAAGGTACAACAATAGCTATCAATAACCTCTTGTGGAATAGCCTGCCATTCCTTTCTTATAATATTTTTATACCTCTCAACTTCATTCCGTCCTTGCCTTCTTGGCCTAGGATGCTTAGCAATATGGTCTTTGAGTACTCACCAAATGGGTTCAATTTTATTTATATCAGGTGGGTTTGCTGTCCAGACAGGTAGACTGTAGACTGGTGAGTCCTTATATAGTATATGATATATCCTCTGAGTTTCTACCTCTTGCGGCGTATTAAGTCGAGCTGCTTGAGTATAGTTACCTGCATTGTCTTCAATTGTTACACATAAGACGAACTGGTATAGTGTAATGAGCATGTCACATGATCATTGGCAAAAGGTCATGTGTTTGATCCCAGGATCTGTTGGAGTATTTGGATAATAAGATAATTCCTACCAATCTGATGCCGGCACAAAACCCACAATTACGCTACTACCAAAGATCACTGACTGAGGGATTTTCACTGAATCCTCAAGAGAGAATTCTCAGCTATTCTGATAAGTTCAAACAAACTGATTTGGTTGATTGGTTGTGGAGATAAACGTATGCAAAGATCACTTAGCTGTGCCAACTGATGAATGCCAACTGGGGAGGAGGTTGGCTACTCCCATAGGAGTCCCCGGCTACCTTACAGGTAGTAAGACTGAATTTCAAGTCAGTTGGTGGAGGAAAGCAGAGGAAATCCTGAAGAGGGATTGACAGTAAAGAGATGATCATTCATCCGTACCCAGAGGCATGATAAGGTAGAGCCGTCAGATCACCTGCTATACGAAAGATTAGCCCTGAGTGCTAAAGAGGCTGAAACGCCATTGGCGCGATAACAAAAGAGTAGGCCTCCTGCAGGTTGATGCAGATAGATGATGAATCCAACTGTATTGATAAGTCTGTTGTCAGAGCTGATCACTCTGTATGCAGAGAAGGAACTAGTAGCTACTTGCCACAATGAAAGAGTTTGAATAACTATGAGTGGAGTGGACACTACGAGGTAAGAGATGGGAATACCCTCTCCGTAGCCTGCACAGGTCAGAGTCAAGCAGGGTAAAGGTTTTTAGGGTCTACAACATTCACACTGAGGAAATAGAGAGAGATATGGGAAGGGTAAATAGCCCATGAATACCCAGATGTGGAATATAAATATTGAGGTGCCTTCCATACTCTATACACATTATCAGCGACGGAGAAGAGATCTTATCAATATATTCATTATACAATATACTTTATATCTTTCTATTTAACCTTTGAACCTAAGTGAGCCTTCTTAGTATTCACCTCATCATATATCAAGCCTTAGTCAGAACTCCCTTGTCCTCAGAGTCAGCTACCACTTAACATCAATTAACCAAGTTTGTATTTGACACTCCTGACCAAGAGCTTCAAGAAACAGATAAACCAATAGGTATAAGACTTCCTTCTGGTACATAAACCAATCCCATCTCTCCCCAGAACTTGGCTTAGTCATTTCTTTACCAAACTCCTAATCAGGCCTTCAGAGCATTATTCATGACTCTACTGACTTTGTTTGTTTGTTATACTCCTTGATTCACTTATTCTTTTCTTATAGAAAATTGTACTCATCTGTTCCTGCCAGTAGCTGTATTACTTATTTATTCTTTTCTGTAATTTGTTGAAGCTTCGCTTTATTCTTGGCCTTTAACACTTCTGCATTTTCTCTTTATTCCTCTTTTGTTTTTTTTTCCTGTATATACAAGATGCCTTTATGCCCCAAAGCTATATATGTAGAAAGCATTAGCATGGAAAGTGGCTTATTAGAAGGAACAATATAGTTATAGGAATCTGAACTATATACAGTCAGTCAACAGAAGTGTTCATGAAACATGTCTTATATTAGTCATGCCTCGCTAAAAAGTAGTCGAGTACTTGAGTACATATCACAACAGTGACAGCAAAGCAACGATCATGACATGGCGACTGTGTTCTTTTGTGTTCTACTCCAGTATACAGTAACCAGATACCTTTTCATCCTCTCTCCAGGTCTATTCCTCATTTAATTCCTACAATGGTTAATCGATCAGGACCTGCTAAATATGAACCAAAAAAAAAAACTCCAAAAACTGCTGAGCGGAAAATGATCAATGTAGAAAAAGGCTTGATACTCGCATTTTTCTACTGTTTGGGCAGCATTGCACAAGTGGCATCCCTTGTCGGTCAGCCCTGGTCCACAAGCAAGAGCTTACTCATATGTGTTACGGAGCGAATGTCAGTGGATAATCTTCTTCGCCCTTGTAACGTGTTCGGGCTGGGCCCTAGTCACGTAGCGGTATGATAGGAGCAGATGGCTTCGTGATCAACACGAAGCGAGCGCTGCTTGCTAAAGGAGGCTTCGAACGCGGTGTAATAGGAGATAAAAGAAGTAACTGTTCAACCAAGTATATTTAAGAATACTGTCTGTTGAAGTCTGCTGTTTCCATTGCGGGAATCAGCGGTCTTTAAATACAGCATATTGCTTATCTCCAGTATGAGCGATATTGCAAAACATTGTGTGTATCAATTGTTTGTACATGAAACGATACAAGTATCAAACGATACTGTAAAACCAAACATAAAACAATGTGTGTATCAACCGATAGCACACGAAACAATACAAGTATCAAACGATACTGTGAAACCAAACATAAAACAATGTGTGTATCAACCGATAGCACACGAAACAATACAAGTATCAAACGATACTGTGAAACTAAACATAAAACATAAAACAATTTAGTACCTGTACCGGTTACAGCCCTGGTTACACTCTACTCCTTGGCTGGCAACAGCATTGCACAATCATCCAGGCTGCCAAATCAAATGGCCAAATGACTAGAGCTGATTTCCGGGATAAATATGCACCTGGAGTTTCATGTGTTACCGGTAAATACCCCAGAGTCTGGGTGATAGTTCATGCTTCAAGTTACTTTATACTAATATTTGTTATAGTGGATAGAGTTCTCAGAGACGCCAATGTGAAGAAATGGATAGCCAAATCCAGACCCCAACTCAAGCTTGAGCATGTTACCAAAAGACTCAATTGAGCACTTACTCACAAGGATTGGACTAGTGAGGACTTTGAGGAGGTCATTTGGAGTGAGGAATGCAGTGTGGAAAAATTCAATGATTCAAGACAACATTGGGTATTTAGAGAGCCTGGAGAAAAATGGTTGAATGATTGTGTTCATCCAAAGGAAAAGAATAAGGGAATATCCTTAATGGTTTGGGGCTGCTTTTGAGGTAAGAAAAAGGACCTTTGGTTCCTATTACTCAAGGTAATATTACAAAAACTAGGTATACTAGGCTTTTAAGAAGACACTTGATTCCTGTTATTCACTAAATGTTAGCTTGTGGTATTCATGATTTTCTTTTTCAGCAATACAATGCCCCTGTTTACAAAGCCTATAGTGTTATAAATTGGCTAGAGGCTAATAATATTGATGTAATTGAGCCCCCCCCTTATTCCCCTAATCTGAATCCTATAGAGCATGTATGGGTGGAGCTTAAGAAGAGGTTATATCAACAGTATCCAAGAATTGGGGATCCTCCTGGAGGAAAGCAGGGGGTTAAGAAGAAGCTAGCTCAGGTGCTTCCTTTGGTTTGGCAGACAATTCCTGAGGAGTTTTTTGAAAAGCTTTGAAAATTAATACCTAATATGGTAGCTACAGTTTTGGAAGCAAGGTGAGGATATAGCAAATATTAGCTATCAGGGTAAAGTGTTCAGGCGGGCCCTAGTCACGTAGCGGTACAAGAGTAGTAGATGGCTTCTTGATCGACAAGAAGCGAGTGCTGCTTACTAAAAGAGTCTTCAAATGGGATGTAATAGGAGATCAAAAAGTAACCGTTCAACCAAGTATATTAAGAATACTGTCCGTCAAAGTCTGTCTTTCCATCGTGGAAATCAGTGGTCTTTAAATACAGCATATCACTGATCTCCAGTATGAGCAATATTCCAAAACTTTGTATGTATCAACCGATAGTACAAGAAACAATACAAGTATCAAACGATACTGTGAAACCAAACATAAAACAAGGTCTATATCAACTGATAGCAGACAAAACAATACAAGTATCAAGCGATACTGTGAAACCCAATATAAATCAATGTGTGTATCAACTGATAGCACGCGAAACAATGCAAGTATTAAGCGATACTGTGAAACCTAACATGAAACTAACCTAGTACCCATACCGGTTACAATCAGTATATGAATTTTATTCTTTTATTATTTACACTAGTTGATAGTTAAGAGTTGATCGTGTACGGGTGATCGTTAGGTACCTGGAGTTGCAACGCCGGCAAAGCCCCACCATCCCATCTACGGAAATTGCACAACTGTAATTAAACATGTCTCAGATCGTGAACACTTTTGTCGAGTGACTGTAGATATGTAATTTTCTACTCATCTTGAGTTCCGCCAATCTCAATCCATGATTCATCCATAAAAGCAAAAGTCTCAATTGGGTTTTCCAAAGCCCAATCTGGAAGCTAAATACAGGCAGTCCAATCATGCTAATTTAATCCAGATCTTTGGCAAGGATCAAAATGTGTCACAATCTGGCTAGAGGAGTGCTAGCCAGGTAACGGCAGCAAGGAACAGGTTTCGCACATAACGCTGTTTAGATATCATGCAGTTAAGTTATTCTTTCACACACATGACCTCGTTAGCAGGTCATGGGGCTCATTTATGTTTAAATTGGTTTTACAAACATGACCTTGTTAGTAGGTCATAGGGCTTGTTAGGTTTGATTGCATTTCGCACATGACATACAATTGACGTCATGGGGAGAGTCTAGGCTGGCCGGTAAGGCTTACTGGCAAGGCAGACTCGTTTATGTTTTGCTCATGACCTCGTTAGTAGGTCCTGTGGTTTGTTTATGCATTTGATTTATATTGAGTTTGATTTATGTTTTCGCACATGATATCATTTAGAGGTCATGGGATGTTTTATGTTTGCGTATATGACTCATTTGAGTCAGAAGATGGATTTCGCACCTGACCTCGATTGGGGATTAGGGCAGGGTTAGGGTTGCGCGAAGAGGCCTATATAAAGGCTGGGTTTTCACAGATGGATTGGCTCTTCACACAACCATCTACTATTATTTCCTATCTACTACTTTACAGTCTTTACAAATACAAATACCTTACGCTCCAAACCTCTCTGCTAGGCGGATCAACCATACAGTCAAGAACCTAGCCGCTACGCAGTTCGGGTTAACAGAATAAAGACCAATACTCTCAGTGCTGGTGAGAAACCAATTCTTATGTGAGAATACTAAGATAGGGCCTAGAGACACAAGAAGCTCTAGGATATAGCATAGCGCAGTTTGGAAGTTTAATGAAGGTTGTTACCTGTCACGAGTAACATGGGTAGTAGGAAACCATAACATTTAGGTGCGTCTCTTGCGACATCTAACGACAGTAAGACGGTAACCCCCGGAGACTCGAAGTTCCCCCAAGACAACGAAGGGGATATCGATCTCACGGACAATACCCTCGACCTAGGACAAGTACAGGATGCCTTGGGTGAAGTAGCAGGTCAACCCTCGCGAGCAGCAAGTCCTGTTACACCAGAACAAACCTCACCCCCAGGTAGTTCCCCTGAAGGAACGCCATGACCAAGAAGGATGTCGGCAGTAGCAACACCAGCACCTCCTACAGGGCCTGTGACACAAGCCCTGAAGATGACGGAGGACCAGATGACGAGATCCCTGGGAGCCATTAACACTCACCCAGATTCGAGGCCAAAAGCCAGAGAACGGGACCTCTACAAGGGAGACCAGGAGAAGTTAAGACAGTTCCTAAGCTAGTTGGAACAGTACTTCAAGGTCAAGGGGTACGGAGTCGGAAAAGACACGATCAAGGCGGACTACGCAGAGTTCCTCTTGAGAGAAGTAGCAGGACAATGGATAATGCCCTATGTGGAAGGAAAGCGAGACCGAGTATGGGTCTCATGGGAGGTGTTCAAGGAAACCCTCCACGCCCAGTTTGGAGACAGAAATACCAAGGACACGGCCAGGGTCAAACTGGAAAAAATGACACAAGGAAAGGATAACTTTTCCGATGACCGGCATAAGTTCTACATGATATCAGTCGAAGCGGAATACGACGACGACACAGAATACCGCCACCTCCTGGGTGGCACCAAGGAAAAGCTAAAAGAAGTCTAGATAAGCTCAGACCAGACCGATTGAATGGCTGCAGGCTTCACGGTATGGGCTGTTGACAAAGAAGACAAGATCAACCTGGTCAGGCATGCCCAGAACAGGACGAAGGAGATAGCCCATATAACCGCGCTGCGCAACAACAATGCTACCTACTGACCAAGCAACACGCCATGACTGGCATCACCTGGGGACCCCATGGACCTAGACGCAGCAGAAGGAAAAATAGATGGTTTCAAAGACAATCTGACCAGGAGTACCAGAAGAGAAGAAAGGAAAATGTGTGCCTTCAATGCGGAATGAAGGGGCACTTCATCAAGGATTGCCGATACAAGGAAACCAAGCTCCAAGAAATGGAAGCAACAGAGAGGATAGAAGGGCAGGAGACTTTAAAAGAATAAAGTCCTCAGCAAAGAGTGGTCTGCAGGACGAGGAACGAGGCAAACCTACCGGCATCGCACATATATCAACAACGAAAAACAGGGCCCCCACACCAACAGAACAAGGCAACAAGATAACGATCAACAGCACGAATGGTTACAGCAACCACAATGAATATCTTATGATTAAGATAAAACTATGCACAACAAACAAGGACACAGAAACGCACGCGATGCTTGATTCAGGAGCAAGTGAGGATTTCATCAACAGGGATTTCTGCGAAACCCACGGATTACACCTAAAGAAGATAAAGAAACCAAGAGACATATACGTAGTCAATGGGGAAAAAAGCAAAGCAGGACCAATCACCCATACGGCGTAAGATGTAATGGAAATAGGGTCACATCACGAAGCCATAATATTCTAAGTAGCACATTTGCAGAAACACAGTGCTATTCTAGGAATGCCCTGGCTAAAATGACACAACCCGAACATTGACTGGGAAAAAGGCCAAATGAACTTTAACAGTAAACTATGCACGCAGTTGTGTCTGGAAACTTCACCAATGATTGAAACGATCCCCAAAGAACAAGCAATTAGAGAAGACCTGAGGACACAAATCCTCGATATAGACACTAAACACGAAGAAACCATCCCCAAAGACGAAGGCATATAGGTACAAGTGTTACACCCACATGCCAGAAAGCCAACACGAGGATCCAAGAAAGTAGCAGGTCACAACCTGTACAGCACGGAAGACATGATGGTCCCCACAAGAGGATAAAAGATAATACCAACAGGAATTGCAGGAGGACTGCCTGACGGCACCTATGCAAGAATTGCTCCATGTAGTGGCATGGCCGCCCGACATGGGATTACCACAGGTGCTGGAGTGATCGATGCAGATTATAGGGGCGAGATGCAAGTCCTACTAATAAACCTGCAGGATACGGACTATACAATCCAAGAAGGGGATCACATAGCCCAGATGATTATCGAGAATATCGATACCCCAGAGCTCCGCGAAGTCCAAGACCTGGATGAGACCAAAAGAGGTGTGGAAGGATTTGGCAGCACCAGACAAGGAACCCCCAAGGATGGCACCCCCACCAAAACGACAGAAGAGAAACCCCTGAGCATATCGCTCATATCAGCAAAGGCCTTCAGTCAATGCTACTGGAGAGGGAAACAGACAGGTATCCGCAAATGGAACGAAGAAGAAGATAGACCAACAATTGCAGCAGTGTCAATGATCAGTATGCGACTAGCAGTAAAGAAAGAAGCCGAGAAGAAGAAAAACACTGCGAGGCAACTGGTCCCAAAAGAATATCATGATTACCTCAACCTATTCAAAGGAAATGAAAGGACTGATCTTTTCACACACGAGAGCGAAGATCACCAGATCAAGCTAGAGGAAGGAAAGGCAGCCCTCTTCATGAAACCCTACCTGTTAGGGGAAGAGGAATTGAAGGTACTGCAAGAATATCTGTAACGTGTTCGGGCCAGGCCCTAGTCATGTAGCGGTACGATAGGAGCAGATGGCTTCGTGATCAACACGAAGCGAGCGCTGCGTGACTAAATGAGGCTTCGAACGGGGTGTAATAGGAGATCAAAGAAGTAACCGTTCAACCAAGTATATTAAGAATACTGTCTGTCGAAGTCTGCTGTTTCCATCGCGGAATCAGCGGTCTTTAAATACAGCATATCGCTTAACTCCAGTATGAGCGATATTGCAAAACATTGTATGTATCAACCGATAGCACACAAAACACTACGAGTATCAAGTGATACTGTGAAACCAAACATAAGACAATGTGTGTATCAACTGATAGCACACGGAACACTACGAGTATCAAACGATACTGTGAAACCAAACATAAAACAATGTGTGTATCAACTGATAGCACATGAAACAATACATAAAACAACCTAGTAACCCGTACCGGTTATAATATCTCCAACAGAACCTGGCCAGGCAATGGATCAGACCATCGTCCTCCTTAGCAGGGGCACCCATCCTATTCGTCTAGAAGAAAGATGGGAAACTGAGACTTTGCATAGATTTCTGGGGACTGAATGCGGTATCACGAAAAGGTAGATACCCCCTACCATTGATCGATGAAGCATTGGACCGGCTAGGATGGGCCAAACACTATACGAAGTTGGATATCAGGGACGCATATCACAACATAAGGATAGCCGAAGAAGACAAATGGAAGACAGCTTTCAGGACGAGATACAGACTATTCAAATATTTAGTCATGCCCTTTGGATTATCCAATGCACCAGCCACACTCCAAAGGTGAATCAACTCCAAGTTGAGCAATTACCTGGACATATGTTGTATCGTCTACCTAGACGGTATCCTCATTTATTCAGACAACATGGCACAATACCACAGAGACATACGGAATATCCTGCAGGCATTAAGAGAAGCCAAGGTCAAACTAAAGCCTTCGAAATGTGACTTCCATATAAACAAAGTCGAATACCTAGTATTTATCATCAATCCTAAGGGAGTACCAGCCGATCCAGTCAAAACAGCAGCTATCGACGACTAGAAAGCACCCAAGAGTATAAAAGGAGTGCAAAGCTTTGTGGGCTTTTACAACTTTTACTGAAGGTTCATCGAAGGATTTAGCAGGATAGCTAAACCCCTCTACGATACGACCAGAAAACGGATCAGATGGAAATAGGACAAAAAGGAACAAAGATCATTCGACGATATGAGAAAGCGACTTACCAGGATGCCGATATTACGACACTTCGACCCCACATTACCCATCATGATTGAGACGAATGCATCCAACTCGTATGCTCCAGCATCCTGTCCCAGCAGGGCGAGGACAAATTATGGAGACCGGTCGCATTTCGATCAAAAACAATGTCAAAGGCAGAACAAAACTATGACATTCACGACAAGGAACTGTTAGACATTGTTGAAGCAGTTAAAGACTGCAGGAAGTACACGCTAGGAAATCAGCATGTGATCCGAATCATCACGGACCAGAAGAACCTACTAGCATTCACTACCACCAAGGAACTCAATGGACGACAGATCAGATAGAGCAAGACATTAAGCCAGTACCATCTCCAAATACAATACTGACCAGGAAAAGAAGGAGGAAAGCTGGACGCATTGACTGAATGGACTGAGGATTTCCAAGACAAGGAAGAAACACGGTTGCAACAACAATGAATACTTCTCCCAAGGGAAAAGTATTTCACACGAGAAGCAGACGAAGACAGTGGATACGAATCCCTGAACGAAACAACCATGGCCACCAGTAACGATGAGGAATACAAGGCATAGATAAAAAGAAGTATGGCAGGTGACAGGGAAATCAATGAGATAAAGAAGGCCCTGAAGGAAGGCCTAAAACAAATAAAAGGTGTAGCCCTTGGGTTATACCGGGAAGAAGATGGATACCTATAGTATGACAACAAAATAAGGCTCCCGGACGAAGAAGCCTTACGAATGGAAACAATAAGGAGAAATCATGACATCCCACCCATGGGACGCGGCGGAACTGCAAAATGAACAGCATTGATCCAACGATCCTACTGCTGGCCATCAATGCACGACGATATTAAAAGATATATGAAGAACTGTGATACATGTCAACAAATGAAAATGGTCAAACACGCACCCTACGGGCTACTCAAACCACTCAAAAACCCCAGGAAGACCATGGCAATCTATTGCCATGGACTTTATCACCGGACTACCCGAATCAGACGTTTATGATGCCATATGGGTCGTTATCGACTGACTTACGAAAATAGTGCACTTTATACCATGCAGAACGGATATAACAACACCACAGTTCTTCAACCTCCTTAGAGACCAGGTCATTAGACTCCACGGCCTACTGAAAGATATTACCTCCAACAGAGGATCTCTCTTCACATCGGATATATGGAAGGAGATCACACGACAATTAAGTGTCAGCTAACACTTAAGCACGGCCTTCCTTCCACAAATGGATGAGCAGACCAAACGAACGAACACAATATTAGAACAATATCTGCGAGCCTACATCAACTACCAACAGAACAATTGGGCAGAGTTCCTATCAATGCGAGAATTCGCGTATAACAACAGGCGACAAGAGATGATAAGGACGACACTCTTCTTTGCGAACTATGGATACAACCCCTCATTCGACCCGGCACAATACCAAGTGCCATGAAAAATAACACAGGCCGACGATATGATAAGGGTACACAACATATTACGAGACGAAATGACTCTAGCACAAATGAGTCAAACAGAAAAGAGCGATAAGCACCGGAAACCGGACCTGAACCTTGCGGTCGGTGACAAGGTGTGGTTGATACCACACAATATCCGGACCACGAGACCATCGAAAAAGCTGGACTACAAGAAACTTGGACCATTCAAGATAATCGAACGGGTGGGATTGCAAGCATATAAACCCGCCCTCTCCACCTCAATGAAACAGACCCATCCAACATTCCATACCAGCCTCCTCAAACCCTACCAAGGAAACTCTTTTCCCTCACAGAAGAAACTTCCCCCTCCCCCGATTCACATAGACGGAGAAGACGAATAGGAACTCGAAGAAATAATCGATTCTCGCTTGCACTGCGGTAAACTACAATACCGTGCTAAGTGGACCGGTTATTCCCCCGAACACGATCAAGAGTGGTACCCCGCTACCAGCTACAACAATGTACCCGAAGCAATTCAATGATTCCATGAACATTACCCCAACAAGCCCAGGGTATGAAACCACTGTTAAGATAGAACAGAACGACGACGAATGGGCCAAGGCGACGGACCCACCACTTCCACGCCTTACGGAAGAATAGAAAGAACACAACCGTGCATTCTTTATAGGGTGCTTCAATGATGAGTGCCAAGTACACATAAATGACAAGTTTGGCTCGGGCCACTGGCTACAACAAGGCCACCGCATACCACCAAGGACTAGCCCACTGGGCTCACCAAAGACCAGTGCGCGAAGCTTGACAGAACCCAAACCAGTAGCACTGGTCGAATACCCAGAACCCGCTTCTGGGATGAAGCGAAGAGAGAGAGGGGGGCAGAAAAAACAAAAGACCTGGACAAGCCAACAACAATCCCCACTGAGCCACAGCGTGAACAAATTACCAAGCCCAACCACGACTGAAGCCGACTCCCTGGGAGGCCTCCAGAGGATGGCGGCAGACAGCACAGATCTGGAAGAAAACCTGAGCGCAGAGATCAGGGAACTATGGAGGGAGAAGAAGCAGGGGGAGAGGCAACGACTGCGATTGGAATGAGAGGCAATCGCAGAAAGAGTGAGAGCAGGACTGGTAGAACAAACGGTCAGCTCCCTCTAGGAAGAGATAAGGAAGAAGGAGAAAAGGATCGAGGGCATAGAAATGCGCTTGCGAGAAACAAAGAGGTGGATGAGCAAGATGGCCCGCCAGATACTGGAAGCGGCGGGAGATGAAGGCTCAAGCTAGCCTGATAGGACTCAGGCTGGTGAGAGAGGGAAGCTAATGCTATGATCTGGCTAGAGGAGCACTAGCCATGTAACCGGTACAGGTTACTAGGATTTTATGTTTGGTTTTACAGTCTCATTTGATACTTGTAGTGTTTCGTGTGCTATTGGTTGATACACACATTGTTTTATGTTTGGTTTTACAGTATCNAGCATCTGAAGTTGGCAAGACAGAGAAAGAGGAGTGGGTATTCCCGATCCCTTTTTTTTGAGAACAAGATGGTGCAACTTTCAATGTGGAACCAGCCAGCAGCAGCTGATGCGCACGAAGACCTCTCTGCGTTTCGTAGCGCCCTGGTGGACCTTCGTGTTGACCACGAAGCCATCTGCTCCTATCGTACCGCTACGTGACTAGGGCCTGGCCCGAACACGTTACAAGCCAGGTGATGGCGGCAAGGAACAGGTTTTGCACATGACGCTGTTTAGACGTCATGCAGTTAAGTTATTCTTTCACACACATGACCTCGTTAGCAGGTCATGGGGCTCATTTATGTTTAAATTGGTTTTACGCACATGACCTCGTTAGTAGGTCATGGGGCTTGTTAGGTTTGATTGCATTTCACATATGACGTACAATTGACGTCATGGGGAAAGTCTAGGCTGGCCGGTAAGGCTTACCGGCAAGGCAGACTCGTTTATGTTTTGTGCGTGACCTCATTAGTAGGTCATGTGGTTTGTTTATGCGTTTGATTTATATTGCGTTTGATTTATATTTTCACACATGACGTCGTTTAGAGGTCATGGGATGTTTTATGTTTGCGCACATAACTCATTTGAGTCAGAAGATGGATTTCGCACCTGACCTCGATTGAGGATCAGGGCAGGGTTAGGGTTGCAGGAAGAGGCCTATATAAAGGCCGGGTTTTCACAGATGGATTGGCTCTTCACACAACCATCTACTATTATTTCCTATCTACCACTTTACGCTCTTTACAAATACAAATACCTTATCCTCCAAACCTCTCCGCTAGGCAGATCAACCATAGAGTCAAGAACCTATCCGCTATGCAGTTCAGGTTAACAGAATAAAGACTGATACTCTCGATGCTGGTCAGAAACAGATTCTTACATGAGAATACCAAGATAGGGCCTAGAGACACAAGGAGCTCTAGGACACAGCACAGTGCAGTTCAGAAGTTTAACGAAGATCGTTACCTGTCGCGAGTAATACCAGTAGTGGGAAACCGTAACAAAATCCCCAAGATCATGGTGTTCCTTCATAACTTTATATATATAGAAATATGAAATTTCCACTCCTGCCTCTTTAACAATATCAGGATACATTTTCTACCAATCCTCTTGATTCTGGAGAGCTAGCTCTCAGAGTATTTCTGATTGGGCAGAGCCTTTCATAATTTTTTATGGAACTGCAGACTCTTCCCATTTCTTATCTTTAAGATGGTTTAGTGACTCTAAGAAGCTTGCTTTATCACCTCCATGGGTCTGTATTCACTAGTTAGTTGCTATTACTATAATTATACCTGCTATCAGAAATACCTTTGCTCAACTACAAATTTCTGTTATTTTACCTATACAAACCATCCTTTCAAGCACCTCCTCTCTTGCTTTATATGTCAGATCAGCTCCTTTCCTCATTCCAACAATGGCTCCTCTCATTTGCATAGAAAAACTCTTCCCTTGAGGCATCATGAGGTAGTTGTGGTGTAATGTGAATATTTGTTGGTCTGGCACCTCACCACTAGTTGTTGCTGTCATCACCAACCACTTTTACCTTGAAAATGCTGAGCTACCGGCTAGCGGAGCTATTCTTAGCAAAGACGCGCGAGTACATAGGTTGTGGCACAACCGTAACTTATACCGCCTAACATTATCTATCATATTATTATCATATCATACTGTACTCGAGCACTGTAGATGGTCCGCTAACTTATCACACCCGATCGTATCATGTGAAGAAGCACCGAAACAGTCTTGGCAGCGACTTCAAGCCCAATAGGCGCCTCAGCGGCAGCAAGTGCAGTGGAGCCTCTGCCGCCTCCACATTTCATCCCATTCCTCTCCTTCCCTACAAACTAATCCCCCCATCACATATTATACTCTCTTTTCCACCGGTTTCCATCATTTAGCTCGAATCATATTCATTCCTGCATATTACTATTTCAACCATGGCTTCCCCCTCCTCCCCGTCCACCCCCTCCCTCACCAATTTACCCCCTATGCCTCCTTCGCCAACCCACTCATTCGCCTCGACAGCCTTCCCAACGGCTTCGTTGAACATCCCGGCACCGCCTCCCCCGCTGTTGCCGAAGAGCTTCCTGACGAGGACCGACGTGGCAGCTTCGATAACGGCTTATGAGGAACTTCTCGATTCTGCAAAAGTCTATAGGAAGTCTCTAGCTACAGTAGCGGCTGCCGCATCGTCATTTGGTGCAGCATTAGAATCGTGCGCAAAATGTAGTCTTGTGTCCCGTGGATAACAAAGGGTGCTACACCGACTGACACTTTTTTTCTCTCTTTTTCGTTTTTCATGTCTAGGCAAAGGAGCAGGTGACACCGCCGATGGTCTGATGAACGCCGGGGGTCTCCAATACCTGATAGCTAGCAACACGCACATCCTATCCGAAAGCTTGTACAGAGGCTTCGAGGTGCCGCTGCTCCACGAATTGGACGGCTACAAGGAGAAGACAACGGAGAATGAGGAACGGTACAAGAGGGAAGCGAACGAGAAGAGCAAAGAGCTGCGAAGGCGAGAACAGGAGCATCTGAAGTTGGCAAGACAGAGAAAGAGGAGTGGGTATTCCCGATCCCTTTTTTTTGAGAACAAGATGGTGCAACTTTCAATGTGGAACCAGCCAGCAGCAGCTGATGCGCACGAAGACCTCTCTGCGTTTCGTAGCGCCCTGGTGGACCTCACGCGCCAGATAGATGAACTGGACAACCTCAAGTACACGCACTACCGGGAAGCACTAGCTCTCTCGCAGGAGACCTCCACACGGATACTGGATTCCTCGGCACTAGTAGTCCGCGCGGAGATCGAGATCTTCGAAAAAATTGCGCAGAAGGGATGGGATTCCTCTGGTGGTCTGGACGACCTGATATCCCGCTCCGCGGACCCATTCGCACACGAGTCCAGCGGGGGCGTCAACGGCGGGGGCGAAATCTTCTCTATTCTACCGAGCCAGAGCATCCTACCAAGCCCACAAAGTCTGGGTATGAGCCGGCCCGACTCCATAATCGACGGTCACGGCGGTGGTGGCAGCAGCATCGCCACAACAGCCGGCGCCAGCGCCGCGGATGGAAAGTACCAAAGCCTGACAGGAACCCTATCCCATCGTGGCGACTTTGACGACTACGATGATGACGACATGAGGAGTATATTTTCCGGCGGCTTCTCGAACTCAGGAGTAGGCGGCAATGGCAATGGCAGCGGCAGAGGAGCAGGGAGGGCCGGAATCCCACCCTTCTCACCATCCGCCAGTAGCGCTGGTTGGGGAACCAGAACCAACTCGGCACACACCGACATCTCACCACTAGATCCGCCCACACTTCACGAGGAGGAGGAGGATGTAGGGAGGACTAGGGAAACAACACCAACTACTGCCACTACTACTGCTGCTACCCGCGAGCACAGGGAAGACGACGACGATGACGAACAGACAGAGGACGAAGGCAGTGTGGGGACTGATATTACCGTATAACGATGATTACTATGAACCGTGATGATCCAAAAATAAATGGGCTCTTTTTCTTTTAGAGGGAGGGGGTGTTTAGCTGAAAGCCCGATCGGAAACCCCGACAGCACTCATTGGGTTATATTGTGTTGCTCCGTCCCCTCTTTTCCTCTTTTTCGCGTTTGGTGTTATGGAGTACTTACTGTTTGGGCAATATGGGCTTGTTCTTTTTCAATTTCCTTCTTTTATCTCATCTCTGTCTCTACCTCTATCTCTCACTCATATGCATCCCCTCCATACACAGTTATTCTAGCGCTAGTAGCAAACAAGGCGGGAAGGAAGGAAGGAACTCTACCATAGCAATGTATTTTGCACAAATGAGCATGTAAAAATCCAGACCACATGACTGCGAAATTGCTCGTGATTAAATAACAGTTGTTGACGCAACTGCTGTTGCGTGCCAGTTGGATCGGACCCGAGCAAGAATCGAAAATTAGGTCAGGCATCACCGCAGCCCACGCACCACCGGCAGTAGTTGTGTTCACAAACATCATATAATCACGAATACAGTGCAAGTAATGGCCTTACCCACGAATCGTCGGGGGTCCTTGAAGTGGAGCACTAGCGACATTCCTTTGTTCGGCGACAGCAGCACACGCCAATCGGCGCCAAATGCGATTAACCATCAGTTTATTCCTCATTCTTGGCAAATCAACGCGCCCCTTGGCTCTTATAGCAGCTAATACCCAGGTGCAACATTTTGGTCCAAGTATGATACAATATCATATACCTGTCTTTGAGTCCCCCATATCTCGCTCAAAAGTTGATATTCTTGATAACCCCCCCTATTTACTGAACCTCCAGCCTATTTTCTATTGAGAGATACTATAAAGAGAGAGAGAGAGAGAGTCAAGACAAAGGTCGTAGTCGAGCCTGGCATTATGAAGTTGGACATTTCGTCCCGTCGGATACGCTCCTGCTGAGGAATGCCCCACCATGCGCTGGAAGAATGGGGTGTTTACGAAGGTCGGGAGATTGCAGAGCATCAGGAGGTTTGGCACCTCGTTTCATCCTTTTAGGTGTCTGAGACGTGGATATTGAGGTGCACCGTGGTTCGGGATGATATTAGTGTTTGCCATGTCATCATTTCGCAAAACGTGTTTTTGCGGAAATTTTCCAAATTATGGTTTTTTTTTTTCACCTTGGGCCATGGAGTGTAATTTTTACCGCCTGAATTTGGGTAACTTTAAGAAATGATATTATTCTTAGCGAATGATCGTGTAAGGCAAAATGACAGTGATCGCGTACAGTACTGTACTGGCAGATTTTTTTGCTTCCTTTACCATCTACGAGAGCTTGAAGTATGATACTTTCCTCACCTTTCACTAGCAATATCCAGAATATCATTTCCAGTATCACCCTCTGCATCGTCCCCCCCCCCACCTCATTGGGCACTGTTATAATACTGTGGAATGTATACCATAATAAGTAAGCTTAAAGCCCGATTGCTACAATAATGGCATTATTACCGTTCTTATTTCAAGCAGGATCCTGATCTCTCTCAAAAAAAACCTCCTACCTCCCTGTATCATACAGAATTTCAAACAAAATTTACGAGTGAATGACAGCGCGCCGAACTACATATCATACCATTCGGCAAAGAATGGAGGGTAAAACACACCCAGTGATTTTTTCCAAAATGCTTTTAGCAAAAAAAAACTCTTATACTTTAATAACCAGTTCCCCTCCTATTTCGCTTTGCTCATAGTCGGGAAAAGCAAGTGGGACGTAAAGGCAAGTGGGACACACCAAACTTGACAGTTTTTTTTTTTTTGTTAGGCCAGTAGTTTTTTAGCTCCATGTATATAATATAGGTTATTAATAATTAATTTTTTCATTCTCCACCATACAACCCAATTTCATTCAACCTCCTCAATATCAGAAGTGTATCAAATTCAGCACATCAATGGCTTCTATACCAGATAAGTCTGATATGAAAGAGCAATTAAACTGAGCTCTGGAATGGCTTGCTAAAGAGCCAAATGAAACAGCAAGTACAGTGGCAAAAGTCTTTAATGTGAGTGCATCTTCAATCCAATTCCGCCAACAATATCAGTGCAAGCAAGTACGAAATTCCAGCAGAACCTTCAACCAACATGGAGGGAATAACCTTATCCTGACAGAAGCACAAGAGCAAGCTGTTTTCCGCTACTGCTATGAGCAATAGGAGGCAGGTATGGGTGCCACACCCTCAATGATTTATGCTGCAATTTGTCACCTCTGTCAGGCAGAACAGTTGAATACACCATCATGAGTCTGGTTTCAGCAATAGCTTAAGAAAAAAGCGGGACTTCATATGATCAAAACCAAGCCTATCGCACAAGCCCAAATGGTAACCTATAGTGAAGATGGTCTAAAAGTCTTCTTCGAAAGCTATCAAAATACACTTCAGAATATGGTATCGATAACACCAAGTATATATACAACATGGACGAATTGGAAGTAAGAGTTGGATGTCCAACAGGCAAAATTGTAGTAGTTCCAAGTGAGGTTAAGGAACTGTATATGCCAAGTCCAGAAAACTGCAAGTCCATTACAATTATCGTGGCAATCTGTTCTGATAGCAGCTCACGACCACTGCCAATTGTTATATGTCCTGGAGCAAAGATCATGGAAAATTGGATCCATGAAAACCTAAGTGGTGCAGAGGTCATTGTAGTATCTCACACAGGATATCCCAATGAGAATATTGCACTATCCTGGCTGGATCACTTTATTAAGTATGTTGGTGCAGAACCAGATAGTCATTGGCATATACTTCTTCTTGATGGTCATATCACGCATCATAAGAAGGACTTTACTATCAAGTGCCATGATAATTGTATTGTCCCCTTTGAGTTTCCATCCCATTTGACTCATATTTTACAACCACTTAATGTGGGTGTTTTTCGTCCATGGAAGCATTATCATAATAAAGTAATCTATCATGCACTCTATTCACTAGAACTTGAATATACAATCTCTACCTTTTTCGTGACTTGGACTTTATATACAAACAAACCTTTCAGCAATATACTATTCAAAATTTCTTTAAAAAATCTGGAATGTTCCCAGTATCTTATAAGGCTGCATTAAAGAAAATGCACCATTATAATAGTAAGGCAAAGGAAGTACAGGCAGAATCTGTAGGTATAGATAATACCTCTCAAGCAGGTCCAAGCATGATAGGCATGGGTATCATAGAGGATAGTAGAGACCTACATCTACCAGTACTTGCAAGTTCATATGTCAAATGCCAGAAAGGCATAGCTGAGTGGGTAGACTGAGTAGGGACCTTTAGTTTAACTTCTAAAACCAAATTTTAAGAATAGGCAAAGGAGACTGAAATTTGTCTAGTAAAGGCACAACTCTAGAAGGAATCATACCGCAATGTTCAAACTCAAATCCGAGATGAGGAAGTACATAAAAAGAGATCCCGCCAAGTAATTCAAAAGGGTGGAGTCAGTTTAGTCGAGGCAGTATGCCTTAGAAAGAAGGAAAAGACAGAAAAGGAGAAGGTTGCAGCAATAAAAAAGGCACAAAAAATATTCAAGTTGCTATAAACAAGGCAAAAGCAGCATTTACCCAACCAGGAATTGATGCACGAAAGGCTGAAAAAGAAAGGAAGAAGCAAATTTGCAACATTGAATCCCAAGATAGACTTGTTCCTGCAGAGCTATTGATTGCAATTCCAGACCCGGAAAAGAATCCTATAGCAGAAGATCTCAAGTCACTATATCCGCCACCAGACCTCCTACAGGTCCTATTGTTGCTAGAACAAGATTCGAGCCCAACAGGTATGATCAATCTCTAAATACTTAATATCAGTATTAAATATAGTTAATTAGTACTAGATACTCTAACACAATTGGTCCTGGAAAGACAGTCTATTTACAGGAATGGTTATGAGGATTTCGATATTGAATCAGAGTCTGATTCCTCATACATATTAGAGGATTCTATTGCTATAAATGCAGATTTTGTTTAGTTGAATGAAATTGGGTTGTATGGTGGAGAATGAAAAAATTAATTATTAATAACCTATATTATATACATGGAGCTAAAAAACTACTGGCCTAACAAAAAAAAAAAA
>PYWC01000015.1:1183392-1277499 GCA_003182015.1 Tuber magnatum | reverse complement strand
AGCGAGTAGTACAGTATGGCGTGTACGCGTGGACTTGGTGGAGGTGGTCACGCAAATGGGATCAATTGACGGTTGCGCCCCCGGGGCGGATTGGGGCCGGTACTGGTGATTTGGCAGGTGATAAACGAGAAAGATCATGAATCGTGGGGGTGTCACTTGCAATATATTGCTTCCTCCCAGCTAGAGTATTTGCTTTGCTGGGTTCCTGGGGCGGTTGCAGGCAATATGCAAGTGATCAGCTATGATACATCGCCTAACCATTCGCCTGGATTCTACTACGATGGGACGGGCCGCGAGATCCTTTCAGTAGCTATCGCAAACTTATAGCGCCGTATCCTTCATTGCGAGCTCCCAAATAGCCTGGAGTGCATTTTATTAATTCGCCTAATCATGCTCTAATACCCCAAGATGGTATCCCCCCTCAAGAAAACGCTGACCTATTTAAAAACCTGTGAACCTGCTTTCCGGATTCCTCCCCGATCAAAGCAGATATATCTTTCTCCTCCATATTACAGAGCTCGACCAGGTTCTCCACCTCTGACATGATGGTCTTGATATTCGGCTGTTGTAGATCCTATGGAAAATATCGACGGTCTACCACAGAAACTCGGCAATCTAGACATTGGATTCGACAACGAGCTCGGTGATCGGGAGAGCAAGGTCACGGCTATCTTGATTTGAGCTTTTCGAAAAGAGGTATCTTTAGGAGTTGTGGGTGTTACGACCCCGCGAAAAGTGGGAAAAAGAGATCTCACCCCCGCTTCCCTACAAACGGGGGAGGGGGTCGGCTTAGGTGGGAGAGCCGTGCTTTGATATGGTATCATACTGATTTGGTAAGGTCCGGAGCTTAACCGTTTCTCCGGTTTGTCGAGTGATATTGAGTGATACTGCTAGATTATTGTTGTGGGAAAACAATGCATTGTAGTTAGTCTACACTTTATTGTGGGTCATCATACGGTAGTTTTTGAACAACGCAAATAAAGCATTGTTTGCCCAATTTGGAGTTGATTGAAATTAATTGCTTGACTTCACCTAACTTACTGTGCTGTATCACACGATGAATACCGCAATAACCTGCATGATTGTTGGACTATCATCTTATATCCATCAGATATATACACGGGAAGATGAGGTTTCTCCTGGTATAAGAGAGGGGGCAACATAACAAATCTCCCCCCCTTACATGCCATAAGATATAGCTCAGACGTCATTGGGGACTCGGTGATATTTCCTAAGGCGTAGAGTACTCGAGTACGGTAGATACTCTACGTGACTAGATAGGTACTATACGAGTCGGACAAAAGAAGAACATTTATCATTGACGGTCAATGGTGAGGTTTTAACCTCTGCAGGCTCAAATTATTATTATTTAGCGGGATATGATATATCATACTTTGAGGGGTTCGTAGGGTTTCAGAAGAATGGGAGGGGGGGTATTAATTGCTCCTTGTTTGTTTGTTTGTGTTTGATCTTTCTTTCCCATCCACCCCCCTCTCATTTCCGGGCTCGGTTTTGTACAGGTATAACTTTAGATAACAGATAAACTTATCTACAATGACCTGATGGAGGGGGGGGGGAAGAGAAAATACGGGCACACCAGAACATGAAACCCCCGTCCAGTGTTACCGGAAAACTTGGCTTTTGGTAGGAAGCAAGAAGATGGGTATTTTCTCCGATAATATCATGCGTCAAGCGGCAGCACTGCGGAAGCTAAAACCAGAGGAGAGCGACCACATGAAGATTAGTTGGACAAGGTAGCTATATAGGAACAAGAACTGCGTTCTCCGGTTTCTTTGCGTGCGGTTGACGGCGTAGGTGGTGCTCCGGGGGTTATCTGCTGTGGTGTCTGGTAGGAGGACGTATTTCAAGCTCCGAAGCTGTAGATCACGGTTGATAAGCAATTAGCACTTTTTCCCTCTCCCACCGAGGCCACTGGTGAGAGGGACATACCAAAAAGAAAGCATTTGCATTGAAAGTATAGCCAAAAACCAAGTACTCCAGCCACTTTGACCCCAGCGTTGTGATCGTCAAGGTGACAATTATCCCCACAAACTTGTAGCCCGAGTATGCTACCAAGTCAAGCAACTGACTGTCATTATTGATGTTCAATAGATAACATCCGATCTTGATAATTATAATCTCCAAGATGACGATCGTAAACGCGAACGAGGCTGTATAGCCAAGCTGCTCCGGGTTGAACCTCCCGGCAAGGCCGTAGAGGAGCGTTGACAAGAGTATGTAGGTTACGAATGCCATTACTGCTAAACATTAGCCCAATCGATTAACAATACATAATAACGGGTGGCATACCCGGAATATACATATCCGGCGAATTAATGTCTTCCCTTGGCGGCAAAAAGTACCCTTCCATCTGCCCACTCGCACCGGTCCTCTGCGATCCACTCCTGGACCAAGGCCTATGCCGCCACGGGAACAGCACCAAGCCCAGCTTCTGCAAGACATACCCATTCGAAACATTGAAGTAATGTTTTAACGCGCTGATCTGCAGGTATTTACCCAACTATTCATCCCTTCATTAGTCCTCCAAGACGGATTAAAGTAGGGTGGAAAGACTGCCTACATTCTGCTCGACATACTGCCCCGCCACCTCCGTCGCCCGTCCGCCAACCTGGAAGGCCATCTGCGCCGTCGGATCGTTAAGGAGGCCATACGCAGGATGCCCCATTGCGGGGGTCGGTGCATATGTGCTCCCATAAGCACTCGAAGCTTGCAGTGGCGGCGGGGAGTGCATCACTGGAATCGGGACGGGGTGTTGGGGGACTGGGTGGTGGAGGGGAGGAGAGGCGGCGGTATTTGGAGGGTAGTTGCCCCGTTGCATGGCTGCACCCTCTCTCTTGCTCTCTCCAGTCTATCTCAGGCTCGTGTCGATTATGGTATCAAGGTATCAACTCGGGGTACGGAGGAGATAGGTGGTCCGTTATAGCGGGGGCGGGGAAGATTTCAGGGAAGGTTGTGCGAGAAACCGGTGGTAAAATAGTGACGAAAGTTGAGAATTGGACAGATAGTTCCTTTGGGAAGGGCAATATTGTTATTGCTGTTTCGGGATAAGCGAGTAGTACAGTATGGCGTGTACGCGTGGACTTGGTGGAGGTGGTCACGCAAATGGGATCAATTGACGGTTGCGCCCCCGGGGCGGATTGGGGCCGGTACTGGTGATTTGGCAGGTGATAAACGAGAAAGATCATGAATCGTGGGGGTGTCACTTGCAATATATTGCTTCCTCCCAGCTAGAGTATTTGCTTTGCTGGGTTCCTGGGGCGGTTGCAGGCAATATGCAAGTGATCAGCTATGATACATCGCCTAACCATTCGCCTGGATTCTACTACGATGGGACGGGCCGCGAGATCCTTTCAGTAGCTATCGCAAACTTATAGCGCCGTATCCTTCATTGCGAGCTCCCAAATAGCCTGGAGTGCATTTTATTAATTCGCCTAATCATGCTCTAATACCCCAAGATGGTATCCCCCCTCAAGAAAACGCTGACCTATTTAAAAACCTGTGAACCTGCTTTCCGGATTCCTCCCCGATCAAAGCAGATATATCTTTCTCCTCCATATTACAGAGCTCGACCAGGTTCTCCACCTCTGACATGATGGTCTTGATATTCTTAGGGTTAATCCCGGGTATCGATCGTAGGATTTCCTATTCACCCCTTTAGTATTATCATTACCACGGGTAAAAGTTTAGGAGTACCTGGGGTGTCTGGTTGTAGACACCAGCGATTTCTTCGCCTGTCTCGAGACCAAGTTTAACTGCTTCCAGTGGGTCCGGCTCCTTCTGATTTCGCTTCAATTCCTCAAAGATCTCCGCTGTTTGGTAGGGACTCGAGGACCAGATTAGTTTAACCTTGGGGAAGGCGATGGTTAGTAGCACTATTTTTGCCTGGAGATCGTGCTGGCCGATGTTTCCCGTGAGATCCGCAAAGGGCTGCACAGTTCTGTCAACGCCATAACTATTCGTCTTGTCCAATACAGGATACAGACAACATACCTCCAGGCTGAACGATTTATTTTGGTCAAACTCAATGAGCACCATGGGGTTCTTGTAATATAGTAGCATGTTCTCGCACTGGGTGTAAAGCCTCCCATCCTTAAATGAAGATATTAGGTCATTGACCGACTTTCTTTCAACGCATATGTCCGGGGAGAGAATGTAATCTCCAACGGTCAAGGTGCAAGGAACGACCTCAACACTTCTCCCATGCAATAGAGATGGTAGCGAACTACGAAACTCTCGTATATCTACAACTACCTGGCAATATGTTAGATCCTTCGGTAATCATAACACCACGCAACTTCACACATACCCTCGGAGGGACAGCAGTCGCCGCTACGCGGCCACCCCCAGCTATCCTAGTGTTTACTGTTCTAAGGAAAGCCTCTTGTGGGTCCTCAACGGCTTTTGCATCCAAGGTGAGGGTGACACTCATGCTCTGGAGAGATTGTTAGGTTTGTACAAACAATGGATCACGCGCGTAACATACTCCTTTCTCGCGAACCAGCTTGGTGAACGAATCTTTTTCTCTCCGTACGGTGCTTAAATATCTTTTTTCTTCCACGGACGCGCCATAGTACAGGAAGTATACCCTAACCTCCCGGTCTTTGTGCGAACTGCGGTAGACCTATATACCTGCATCAGACCTTTCGTCCAGGACTTGTATAGTTTGGATGTATCTTACCTCTATCCGCCGGATGAAAGAGGGATCGGGTTCGTACATGATGACATATCTAGGCCGAAGCTCATCCAACAAACGCTCATCCATATCCCCATCATAGGGGTGGACAACAATGAGATTGTTCATTTCATAAAACTCGTAATAGTCTTCCATATTCTCGAAGGAATCTGCTCCAATTTCTTGCTTAAGATTCTGCTCTCCTTCCGTCGGCTGAACGCCAGCAAGTAGAGCAGCAACCTGTGCGGATTGCTCTTCCGTTACCTGAACCGCCCCTGCATTTTGACGGTTTGGTCCACTAGCTGCCGCTGCGCCTCCCCGAATTCTCCGTCGTTTGTTTGGAGGCGGAGCTCGGCCTCGGAAGCTCTCATTTCTGGGTATCTTGTTTATTGGACCGCCAAAGCTTCCCTGACCTTGGCTTTGGTTCTTCTGTTCCCCGGTATACAACAGAGCGCTGAGCTTTGCAAAATCTGGCTTCCAAGCGAAGTATGCTCGCAGCTTCCGCCGCATCATGTACGCCGCAGAAGCCCGGCTGGGCTTCTCCAGCTCACCATGCTGGTTTATAAGATCTTCCAACGGTGTCTCGTGCATAGTTTGAAGGAATTCGCGTATCTGCCTACAGGTGCTTTCGTCGCTACACATTATTAGTGTGCTCCTGGAGGACTGACTGAAAGCCGGATTAAAATAGCCATCTTTTTCAATTTCGTCAAGTATCTCTCCTAGCATCGCCCATTTTGGAAGCTCCTCTAATACTGGCTCAAGCCCGTGAGGCACTTTACCTGAGGCCTTCTTGCTCAAATCTGCTTTCCCTGTGTAAACTCTCCGCTTTGCAAGAGTGAATATTGTATGTGCAGCGTCAAGGAACAGCCAAGGCGATTGAGACGAACGGGTCGAACCTGGCGGGGGCGCATGTGTGGCGAGAATCGTTTCCAGATATTGGTAAAAAGTTACACAGTCGTATGTCAAAAGACAGCTTTTCTGCAGTTAGCATCTGAATCCATCATGCTGGGGTGGAGCAGAGTAGAATACTGTAGTATCCTCCTGAGAACGGTCAAATCGTTGACGATCTGTTTAGTCTTCCGGCTAATCCGGTGCCATACGGGATCTAGCTGCCGTTGTACAACGACATCAAAAGATTTATGGAGTGCACTATCGACGGTCCAATCGTCCAGCTCAAGAGAACTATTTGACTTCCTCAGCTCGCTAATCGAGGTCTCAATGCACTCCAACACCGCAGCCTGAATTTCTCGCATTGAGTCAGTCATTGCGACCTCAAGTTCCACTACTTCTGCCTCCTTGGTCTCCAGCGATTTTGCAACCGTTACATGGAACCTCGGCCATAGTGAGGGTGATCGCAGGAATAAGTTTCGCATCATAGTAGCCAAAGGAGCAAAGCCAGTCGTAAAAGGCTCTGGCTTGTCTGAGAAAGCTTTGAGAAATCCTTCTTGATTCTTTTGCCTGTATATTCGGAGAATGAAAGCTTCGGTAGAGGTCGCAACAACCCTTATGACCCGTTACCTTCCATTCACTTGGTAGATAGACAGGGAAATTGGGAGCCAACCTCTCGGAATGAAGAACTACCACTCCAGATATCTTCGGGCAGTCCATCAAGTCCGTCAGCATATCCGTTACCAGAATCCTCGAGGTGACCGAGAATATGCCACCCCGCTTGTACATCTCCGCTCTAGCAAATTAGCACCCGCATTTCAGCCATTATTTTCCAGCTCCGCACGGCATACCTCGCAGAAACGCCCGCAACTTCGTTATTTATAATCTTTAAACCCCTCGCCTCCGCGGTTCCCGATCTTACCGCATGCTCGGCGAGAGCTACGGGCCCATTAGTTCTCATGTCTAGTTTTCCCGCCGAGTGGCGAACAAACCTTCACCGAGCCATCCGTTCTCTCTATCATCTGCGCCAATCAACAACACAAGGTTGTTCCCAACAGCATCATATTTATGCAGTAGACTTGTGACGATACGTAACAGGCCGAGACCTCTAGCAAGTATTACAAGTTGGTCCTGTTCACAAACTTCTTCAAATAGCTCTTGTTGGTAAACCTAGGAATGTTAATACTAAGACAGCTACTCCTGAGTGTAGCATACTCACAAGTGGAAGTGAGACTTTAGGTTGCGACGAGGTTGGAGTAGACATTATCGGAGGTTGCTGGTGAGAAAGGCAACAATGCCGTTGAAAGCGGTACCTTGCAGGGCACTGGTATCTTATCGACGCGCTTGTGGGGAGACGCGATGAGTCTAAAGCGGGCTTGGCAGGACGTGACAATTTTTGCTTAACCTACTCGAGTAACTTACCATAGGGGAGCATGCCCGAGACATGGGCACAATGGTGCTTCAACAGGCAAATACAAGATTTACATTGGGGAGGCCCAAGACACACAATTCCAAGATCCAAGAGTGGGGTGGGTATATAATATATTGACTATCTAAGTGAGATGAATATCCTTGAGAAACTGAGAGATAGGCAGAGATCCCCTAATGACCCCAGGCAATTCATGCCATAATCAACTATTCCTATTAGTATGATACTTCAAAAAAGTCAGCCCAACAATTTGAAAGTCAAAGAGAAGAAAATGCAGGACAAAAGAAACTGTCCTCAGTGATCTTGGTGTAAAAGGTAAAGCGCATATCCCGTAGGATCGCATACTATCTATGTGCATAGAGTGTAATCATTGGACAGATGGGAGGGCAGGCAACGGGCGGGGAAATTCGGGAGGCAAAAAAATACGCACCCAAATCGAAGAAAAACTGTAAGCCGGTGGTTGATGTCGGGGGTGGGAAAACTCCTGCGAATTTGATTGTTAAAAGTCTGGGGAAACTGAGTGGTTAGTCTATTTCCATTAGGGATTGACTAGGAACGGGGGTTTGGAGAGAAAGGGGGTGAAAAAGTCAGAATATGTAAGAAAGATATCAGCTGCGCCAACGCCGCATAACGAAACCAGGCGTGGAATCGCGAACAAAGGCACTCAATCGCAAATTATTTCATCATGCGAATGGATACAAATGGGCGGAGTGGAAAGCAATTGAGTGGAATAATAAACATACCAAAAAGTATAGCAGGACGCGGGCATGCCGATGAGAAAATAAGGAGGAAGGCGTGTTGTTATGGATGGCTGTGTAACTAAGAGGATGTCGAGGAAAAAGAAAGGGAAAAAAATCACGGCTGAAGAAGTCGATGGTGTTGCTAAAGCCCGCCATGTTGGACCAAGAAGGAAAATCAGGTCGAAACCCTAAACAACCAAAAGCTGTCACCACCCCACACCCACGAAAACCCAGGCAGCAACGGCACTTTCGGAATTTCAAGCTCTAGCAAATCTCGAGATTCAACAACCAAGACGCCTCACAACTCTATTCGACCTTCACAATCAGCACCACCAACACCATAGCCAGCCTATCTGCCTGGAGAAAATAACCGAAATGAGCTGCGACGTTAAGACCACCCAATGGCGGTATGTTTCACTCCCTTACTACTCCCGACCGAAAGAAGTAAAACCCCGCACGGAAACAACTATGGGGAGGAGAAATTTTTTTCATGGCAATATGGAAATGCTGACCACGAGGATTTGAATAAATCTAGACTCGTCGAGGTTGGCCGTGTCCTCCTTCTTAGCAAGGGCCCATATGGTGGAAAGCTGGCCACCATCGTTGAGATTATCGACCACAAGCGTGTATGTTCCTCCTACACATGTATATCCAGTCATATCAAATACATCTCAAACGTGTTCTGACCGTCTTCAAAACTTCAATAGGTCCTCATCGACTCCCCCACCGTCCCCCGCCAGTCTTACTCCCTAAAGAATGTCACCTTGACCCCCATCGTCATCGGCAACCTCCCCCGCGGTGCCCGCAACGGCGTCGTCAAGAAGCTCTGGGGGGAGTGCGATGTAGACACCAAATGGGCCGAGTCTTCCTGGGCCAAGAAGATCGCCTCCAAGGAGACCAGGAGAAACCTGTGCGACTTCGACAGATTCCGTGTCCTGGTTCTCAGGAAGCAGAGGAGGTATGAGGTCAAAAAGGCTGCTGCGAAGGCTTAGTGTTTGTGTGGTGGAGGCCTCTCTTTCTTAGTAATGGGTTGGGGTTTGTTTTGTTGTGGAAATGAAACAAATTCTCTGGCGAACATACGATCTCTCTCTTTTTTTTCCTCATCGCCGCGTGGGATATGGGGCTGTTTCGCTCCCTGAGCCTGGTGGTGGAAGTGATATCTTTTTCACTCCTAGCTAGCCGGGCATTGTATAGTTCAAAAAACGGGAAATACGGGCTCTATCTAATTCCCTCTCTGGGTTTCTTTTTGTGGTGTTAAACAGGATATGAATACATCCTTATTCCAACAATCGGGGTGCCCAACGGTATCACTTGAGCTGCTAGTTCTGGAAGAAAGGGATAGCTGAAGATTGGAGTTTGAGTGCCCATGAGTTTCCAAGTTACTGTGATAGCTTCAGCACGTGATACAAGTGAACTCCTGCCATTATTCGGGTGGCTATCACAACAACAGTAGCTAGTGGCATCATCTCCCACATAGGAACTGATTTCCATTACCGAAAACCCCCTAGCCTAACAAAGGTAGCCAGCCTTCAAGGTCCACGGCTTCATCTATCCGAATGGAAATGCCCACAAACCCGCCACCAAACCCGACAGTATGAGAAAAATTATAAAAATATGGGAGATAAAGGATTAGCCGATGCAACAAAATGTATGATGCATGGCTCTGCGCCAGATGACCCCATCTCAAAGTCGAACTTCCTCAAATCCCTCCTCGGGGTTTCCCGTGTCTGTAACTAGCGTTTCTGGGCCAAGAGGTGTAGGTGTGGGTTTTCCGTTATCCAAGGTCACAGTATCAGGGGCATCCTCGTCAGCGCTATGTTCAGAGGGCGCCTCTTCCTCCTTCTGATCCTCCTTCGGCCCTCCCTTCTTATCCTCCCCCTTTTTTGTATCTTCTTCCCCCTCCTCCTCCTCATGCCTTGTGACGGGAGCAGTGCTCCCCAGCCTAGTCTCTCTTCTCTCAACAGGCGGAGTTTCGTGCCTGCTATCCCGTCTCTCCGCAACCAGGGTCGCAATTGGAGTCGTAGCTGGGCTTTCCGTCATGTTCTGCGTGGGTCGATGCTGCTGCTGCTGAGGACGGGAACCCTGTTGCTGGAGCCCCTGTCTCATCCTACTCACATCTGCACCCAGATAAAACTGCCTAACTCCCACGATCCTCCCTTCCTTCTCACAAGCATGCAGCCATTCTGGCCTAACGACGGGAATATTCATCTCCTGTGCCCTTTCCCAATTCTGGCCACGTCCTTCCGTGCAAACAAAGTGTGTTGTATCGATTCTAACGAAATCCTGAAGTGACTTGGCTCCAATTCTCTGAAGTGTAGTTTCGAGTTCCTCCCTAGCCTCCCCGGGCATGACGCCAGGGCATACCGTGATACCGGAAAGGTCGGTCATCTTGTGGGTTCTGACGGTCAGCTTCTCGCTGGAGTAGGTACCCGCACTAGTTCGTAAGACGAGATGGAAAGAGTACTCGGTATCCAATGCCAGTCCACTGATCTTTGTAGAAGTGTGGGTTGTTGGGTTCGGGATAGCTCCGGCTTTGGAATTATTGCGGTAGAGGGTCAAATTTCTGAGGGTGGCTGTAGCTAGCTGGACAGGATCCCACTCGAGTACAACAGATGTCTGTGTGGCATTCCTAACACGTAGGACAGGTTTTGAAGGAGAGTGGATCCCATAGAGGTTGTAGATCTCCTCCTGGAGAGAGTGGAAGGCCTCTCTTGCTGCGTCCTCGGCTTCAGTGTTCTGTGAGATCTGAATGTCGACTATCGAGCCGGATGCAATTCCAGGAGGTAAAAGGACGGAGGGAAATTCGATCTTGACTTTGTCAGTTCTATAAATACCCTCCCCCAATAGGGCTACCCGCTCGCTAGTGAATGCGGTCAAACCCACCAATCGTTTCTCCTCAGTAAGAAGGATGGCTAGGCCGGCATCGACCTTTCCAACGGTAAGCGAAACCAGCATTGGCGGGGGGGGGGGGGGGGCTCTGGATGATGGAAACAAGGAATTGAAGGAGAGAGTTGTGGGCATAGATGGTTGGCGCAGATGAATCGGGTGGGCTTACAGGTAGTGGGAGGTCCAAACACGGGAGTTCACTTCCTCCCATTCCGCTGAGGAAATTCCTTGGCATTACCTGTAATCGCTCGGAACCATAGTCTATGATGGTCCCTACAATGTGACATGATACCCTTCTACCGGTAGACACTAAGAACTTTTGGTCTACTTTACCAGATCATGTAAACAAATACTGTTATTTTCTCCTTATCCTTGTATCCCTTGGTCTGCTGAGACACTGGCGAAATCTCTCTCATGCATTAGTGCAAGTGAGTTAACCAAATATGGGTAAGTGATCATGTGATATGAAACTACATCTCACTACAATGAACTTCAAACAGAGTCTTCGCAAACTATCTACCTTTGCAAACCTCCCCGATAGCATCAACTATGTCAGCCAAACAAGCCCACAAACCACTTTTTTCATATGATTCGAACATTTCTCCATCAGCAAAATGAGTAAAGAGTAGAGCGACCAAACAAATACTGCAGGATATGGCAAGCTTTAGGCCAATGAGTAGGGCCAAACATGCAACAGAGTCCAGAGTATCTGAAGAAACCAGCTTGATATTGGTTGCTTTTTTCAGCTTATTCTGGGATAATAGTACAATTCAGCAACTTGCTCAGGTAATGAATATATATGTGAGACAAAAAGGTGCCACAAAGCAGCAATGGCAGTATTCAATCACAGTTACAGAGTTTTGTACATTTTTAGGAATCATGATTTTGATAAGCATTATACAGTTAGGTCCTGTCCATCGGTACTGGACTGAAAGTCAAGTTTCAGCCCATAGATCTATGAGCTACTACCACTACCGTCAGGTTAAATACTTTCTATACATATTGATACTGGATGATACAGCTTTGCTCTTATAAAAGGACTAGTGGAGGAAGCTCGAGCCATTGAGTAGTCATTTGTGCAAGCAAAGTTAGGCATTACTACTACCAGGTACACATTTATCGATAGATGAAATAATAGTATCATTTACCAGTCACAGCTTTCATACTATCCAGATACCCAGCAAACCTATTCCCAGAGGCTATAAAGTGATCACCTTATGCAGTATGGGATATACAATTGATTGGATACTCACTTCATATACTAAGTCCTTTGCTGAGCTTGTAAAGCTCTCTGATCTTTTACCAACAAGTTCTCCAGTCTTGCAACTCTGTCACTCGCTTGATTCCTCCAGATACCACTTTATCATATATATAGATAATAGATTCTCAACAATTCCACTTTTCTGGAAGTTGTGCAAACACAAAATTGGTGCCTGTGATACTATAAGAGTTAATAGAACAGAATACCCAGTCACCTTAGAGGAAAAGATGTTGATAGAGTGGAATACAATTGATGGCTATTCAGTTGATGGAGTTTTATGTTTCCAGTAGATAGACAATAATATATTTAGAATGCTAACTACTCTCTATTACTGAAATAAGGTTACTGATGGTCTTCATCAGAGACCCCGCAATACAAGCACTGATGCTACCATTGTACAAAAAGTATTTGATGATCATGACTGGGTTTCCTTTTTTATTCCTACCACAATCGATGAATATAATTATTATATAGGTGTGGTCGCCCTAGTTGATCAATGGCATGCAGGTATGCTAGATAGAATTCATTATAGTACGATAACTTTTATTAACTATATAAATACAGGTTGTACTACTGACTAGCAGGCCCTTTGGAACTGGCTTGCATTTTTCTATTTTTTCCTGAATTTATCGATTACAAATGTCTACATTTTGCTTAATCCTATATGAACGAGTGAGCTTAACTGGTGACTTGATTCAGACCAATTGGCTGAGCATGATATACTCTCTCATCCATTAGCGCATTCAATATCGGTAGCTGAGTTTTGGTACATGCTATTTCAACAGTGAAGTGATCAGACTCCAGGCACCAAGAGAACAGAAGGAAGGGTCAGACAAATCTGCTATCGACCAAGCACATGCTACTGTCCTAAAACATTATGTACTTAGTTTACAAAACATCAAACCTTACAAAAATCCAAAGTGGAAGCTTTCTCCTCTCACTATCTTGAGAAGATAGAAGAGTGCTGGGGGTGTTGTATATGCAGATATGATTTTAGCACAAGTAAGAAGGAAGGCTGCTCCTGGCCTAAGCTTACTCAGTTTGAGTGTTGGTTATACTCTCCTCCAAGTGTGCTTTGTAGAAGCAATTGATCATGTTTTGCTCACTGGCATAGTTTAGCCACTGTTCCATAGCAGGAGTTGTTATTTTTCTTATTTTGAAAAGAAAAAAGACATCCAGTGTGTAGATATGAGAATTGTACAGTAGATTTGAGCATAGATTCATTTGATATCACTCGGATGCCAAGCTCCTGGTTTGGGCGCTAATGCATCAGAGAGATTTCGCCAGTGTCTCAGCAGACCAAGGGATAACAACTGGAATCCCAGCTTATAATAAATATTCACTTTTACTCGAGTACTAGAGTATAGCGAGGAATGCCAGTACTATCATCGCAGTTTGATGTAACCTATTGGCTACCCCATCGAGCTATACCGGTATTTCACAATATGTGTCCGGATATGGTGCCCCGTACGGCCCTTTGGGGCGTTTGGGGGATTTTCCTTCAGTCTGCTTAAACAAACAGCCCTTTCGCCGGAGTCTGCGATTCGAGGGGCCAAGTGCCCACGTCCAAGCTTCCCTTTAAGGAGCAACTTACTGTACAGGCAGATGTAGACCGGTTGACTAGAACCTTCAGGCGTGACAAGTTTAATAACGCGGATGGCACAGTCACTAAGGGTACCCAAGAAAGGAGCGTAGCGGCACACTCGAGCGATCTCGCTACTCACGCTATGGTTAATAAAGGGCCAATAAGAAGGCGAGGAATATGAGTTACATTCGAGGGTTAATAATAGCTGGACCTTTCTACCAGTACCATTAAAATTCCAGGAAATTTTATATTTTTTTCGCTCTATATATGGTTCGTGCTGTTCAAAACGTGCACCAAGGTTGAACTTTTCAAATTAGATAGGCTTCACAACTAGTAGTATTATGGGAGAAAAAAAACCTCACGGTTATTCTCCTTTACTTTGCCTTTAATCCTGAGGTTTTTTTTCTCCCATAATACTACTAGTTGTGAAGCCTATCTAATTTGAAAAGTTCAACCTTGGTGCACATTTTGAATGGCACGAACCATACAGTCGCACGCTACTATCCCGGATGGTCAGATTTGATAGATTTCATTTGGGACAACGGGGCATCCAGAATAATGAGCAAGGGAGAAGGTGAGTATTATTTGAGAAAAAATAGTAAAGGTGGATTGCAATTCTTATAAGAAGCTTTATCTTAACAAATCTTCATATGCAGTATTAACACTTTTTGTTCTTCAACTAGTAGCTATACAGGTTGCATGTTCTTTGTTTTTTTTTCTCTGTTGTTATATTCAATATATTATATTTTTATAAACTTAATTATTTATATCACACTAGGCAACAATCTTTTATTTACTTAGCATCTATTATATCCTAAGTCTTATTTATAGTCAATAAGTATTTGCTGTAAGACTTAGTTCTTTACTGCCAAGATTCTAGTCTTCAATATTTACTAAGAGATAGATATTGGTCTTCAAATTGAGTATTACTACTACCATATACTTAGATGTAAATCTGTGGCTTTTATAAATTACAGCACCTACAAAGTTCAGTCAGACTTGCTTCTCTGATTACTTTAATATTCAAAGCCCAGAATCTGTTCAACTTGACTAGTCCTCTCAAGATCCTATTATATAATTCTGGACTATAAAGTAATTATAAAGTGCAAACTTAAAGATGAAGTATAGAGAGTATATTTATAAAGTTATAGGTAGAAATAACAAGAGATAGTTATGTGAAAAGCTAATTACTAGAAGATCTTCTAGTCCTTATATAAAACTCTTTCTATAACAGCTTACTTAATTTAAAACTACTATGAATTACTAATATAATTTGAAACCCTATAACTCTTAACTATATTATAATATAAAATACTTTTTGACTTCTCTCTATAAGTGTTACAGTCACCTGACCAGGATATGGCAACATTGGGTTTTTGGTTGCATAAATAGAATTGTGGATTTGGACAGTCACCAAATGGTCAGAGGGGTTGCTTAGCTGAAGTTCCACATAATAGAATCTCATAGAAACTGATGGAAGATTGTAGCTATGCATGAGGAAGTGGTTAGGAGTATTGGAATTTGTCAGCAAAAGAGTTTTTTTTGTTATATAAAAAGGTGTACACCTTTGTGATTTACTTTCTTTATGCAACCTGGTAATTTTCAGTCTATCCTAATACTTAGAAATTATATCTTGTCTCTTCTTTGCATCACCGGAATCCATGAACCCTGTCCCTGAATCCTGGAACCCTGTCTCTGACCCTTTTAAGCCTTGGTACATACATGTATTGTTTGCCTACTTGTATCTATCTCTCATCCGGTTTACTATAGTATTGCTTAGACTATCTGCTCTTAACCCTACATAGACCCTGCCTATTACAATAAGTTATACTTGTAATCTATCAATTAATACTATGAACCTGACTAGAGAAGTCTTAGTTAGATGATAAAAGTAGAGAAAAGATTTTACATAACTCTGAGTTTGGAGTTATAAGTTAAGTTAAGTATTTTATACAATGACTTACTTAGTAGTTATAGAGTTTTACATGCAACCCATACTAGTAATCATGAAAGTTTATTATATTTACTATATGGCTCATTTGAATCATATAATATTATAAAAGTTTCATATTATAACTTACTTAAAAGTCTGGAGATTTTATATAAATTACAATTGTATATTATAGTTATTATTTGATTTAATAGGTAGTGCTAACAATTCATACAAGTATGAGTTACATAGATTTCATATGGGTTACTATTGTGGTTTATTAGGGTTAGGATTACAGAAAGGGGGTATTTAAGAACAAGGATTTCACAGCTTGGTTAGTTCTTTATACAACTATCTATTGTTCTTTCACTACCTATACTAAGTCATTATATAAATATATTTTTTATACTCCAAAATTTTTGGAGATATTTGCTGTAAGATTAAGACTATATAAGGTATAGATATTCAGTAGTAAGAGAAACGAATTTTCAGAAGTACTTGAGATAGAGCTCTAGATATACAGTATACATAGATACAGTATAAAGCATAGACTAGAAGTACTATAATATTGCTAACTACTATATGGTATAGATAATTAATATTATAATAATTATAACAAATTGAAATTAAAATATAATAACTATATGGGTACTAATATATAAAAATTGATCTACTCTCCCAATACAATAAATCAGCCTCAATATATACAATACTTCTTGAACCTAAAGAGTATAATCTGCAGGTTTTAAAATATATTTATCATGAGAATTGAACCCTTTATTGGTTCTTAAATTTAAAATCTTCAATTATCTGTTTTTATTTTTATTATATAGTTGAATAGCTTATCTCTCAATCTACCTGAAATATATTTATAAATTCTTTGTGCACAAGGAGAATTAATTGTTAAAATGAGTCTTGTAATTTGTACGAAAATTATCCTAAATGCAACAGAATCCTTAAGCTAATATTAATAGTATTGGATGCAATATATTCTATTATCAGAATGGGTTAAGTGATTGTTGACAGAGGTTAAGGCTATCTACCTAGTTCTAAGAATAAAAGGAGAAAGAAAATAATTTGGTATTGTTAAACTTATTAATATGATAGCTAGCCTGAGTTCACTTATGATTTACTTCTATCATGTTATAATTTCCAAAATTAAGCAAATGTTTTTTTTATTTTGTTCATTATAGCTGTATAGAGAAAGTAATTTTAATACTATTTATATTACTTAAAAATTATGTTCTGCTATTATTGAATTGGTATTAAAAAACTTTTCCATAAAATTGCTTTTATAAATTTATCAAAATTGTAGTGGTTGCTATGCAAACTTCCAAGGATAATAACTTAAAACCAGGTTTAAGGTGTCTTGTAACCGGTATAGGTACTAGGTTATGTTTTACATTTGGTTTCATAGTATCATTTGATACTTGTATTGTTTCATGTGCTATTAGTTAATATACACAATGTTTTATGTTGGGTTTCACAGTATCGTTTGATACTTGTATTGTTTCATGTGCTATCAGTTGATACACACAATGTTTTGGAATATTGCATATACTGGATATAAGTATTATGTTGTATTTAAAGACCACTGATTTCCACGATGGAAACAGTAGACTTCAACGGAGAGTATTCTAAATATACTTGGTTGAATGGTTGTTTCTTTAAATTTCCTATTACACCCTCTCCAAGCCTTCTTTAGTAAGCAGCGCTCACTTCTTGTTGATTAAAAAGCTATCTGCTCCTATTGTACCGCTACGTGACTAGGACCTGGCCCAGACACATTACATTTTTTTACCCTTTGTAAGTGGTTAGAAACCTATTGGGACCAGGCCTGATCAACCTACGAAGTGTTTAACCCAAAGCTAGCAGTAGGGAGTGGCAGAACCGAGTAAGGTTCAGCTCCACCATCACGACACCATTGAGTCACTAGAGACTTGAAGTGGGAAGCAAGTCCCACGAGAAGGCCTTACTAAAAGAAGGCAACCTAGAAAACAGCAAGAGCCAAAGAGTGACTTTGCAATTGAGGAATCAGTACGACAAATAGCAGGAGACCTGCCCACGCAGACCTTTAACAAATCGACCGATGAGTTAGCAAAGGCAGCAACAAGCGTTCATGGGCTTTTCCTCTCAAGCTTCAGCAAAGGAAAAGCACTGACAGAACTGATAGAAGAAAGCCCGCCTGTCCACACTCCGAAGGGGAAAGAAGGCAACAAAAAAGAACCAGAACAATCAGAAGCAGCAGGATCTCCAGAGGAATCACTGAACAACTTATCAGACAACTCATCAGACGACTTGTCAGATGACTGCTCTAGCAGCGAAGAATCCAAACACAATATATCCGAAGGAGAATCTGCCGCACCCCCTGGCTGCTAGGCAGGGTGAAAAGGGCCGAAGGTCAAACTTCCTCTTCCTCCCCCCTTCTCAGGTGAAAACGAAAATCTGAAACCCGAAGCATTTGACCGATGGGTAACAACCACTTCCCAATATCTTGCCCTGTATGACGTGGACAAGACCAAGGAAGGAAGCAGAGCATATTTTGGAGGTTTCTGTACGGGAAAAGCAGAAGAAGCATATCAGCAAGCGATAAACTGCTCTGGTAGCAAAGAAAAAATATGAGGAACAACCCTAATAAGGTACCTGAGGGACAGATTCCAATCCTCACAAAATACGGAAGAACTATACCAGAAGTTCAAGGATATCCAACAAGTATGAAATGGAAAAACCGACAGAATAACCTTGGTAGCAACAGATCTCTTAATATACCATGGACAGTTGACCAGCAGAACAGTGTCATAGTATATACTGCTGCAGACATTGTATGAAGCAATTCGTTCCAGACTATGGCAGGGGGTGGAGCCTATGGAAGAAGGAGATTCCTTGGAGAAAATTGTTAAACAAGCAGAATGCAAGGATGCCATCCTTTATGAGACATGGGTTTACTGAACATACGTACCCCTGCAGTGGAGTAGTAAAGGATCTTCCTTGCGTGATAATGCTAGGTAGGAACCACCATACTGTAAAGGGTCAAAGGGTAAAAGGGACAAGCAGCAGAAAAGACGTAATAAAGGTACATGTTTCAAATGCAGGGAAACGAGAGACTATGCAAAGGACTACTATACCAATAAAGGAAAGGGGAAAATGGCAAAATGAGATGCTAGTACAAATCCCATGGAAGTAAGCGAATATGACGAAGTTGAGATCAACTCAGTGGAAATAGAAAGTCTCTGGATGCAACCAATACTGGTGATCAAGCCTCGTGATACCCTGGAAGAAACGATCCATATAGAGGGTCATCCAGCAAAGGTGCAGTTCGATACTGGAACAATTGGTTGTGACATTATCAGCACCACCTTTGTTACTACCCATAGTATACCTACAAACCTTCTAACTCAACCAACAACAGTCAACATGACCATGAAAGGATCCTGCTCCTCAAGCCACAAGAAATATGGACTGACCGTGGGGATCGGCAAAAAGAAATAAACAAACTGGGAGATATTGGTAGGAAACCTGGCTAAATACAACACCCTAATCGGAATGCTATTTCTAAAAAGACATAATGCCGTTATCAGATATGGGGACACAGCCGTGGAGTTTCCCGATAACAAACTGCGTGTACTATGTAAACCAACTAGTGGGGAATTCTGAGCCGCTCTTTGAGCCACCATATCAGTAACATTGTTGGAAGAATACAGGGATGTATTCCGGGACAAGGTTCCTGCAATGCTATATCCTGTGCATAAGATTAACTGCCACCTTAGACTAAAGGATCCAACCGACCTAAAAAACCAACCAACTTACTCAATTCCGGAAGCATACAAAGAAAAACTCATGAACTGGATAAACGAGAAATTAGGAGCTGGAGTAATCGTATGATGGGAAGTCCCCGGAGTGGCACCTATATTTGTATAACCAAAGTCAGATGAAAGGATCTGCCCCCTGGTAGATTTGAAACCTTGAAATGACAACACAATCATAGACAGTCCATTCATCCCCAACCAACAGCAAATTCTAAACCCAATTGAAAGAGCAAAATTCAGAAGTAAGATTGACCTAAGTGATACATACTTTCAAACACCGGTGGACAAAGACAGTATTAAGTTCAACCCGTTCAAGACCCTGTTTAGAGAGTTTGTCAGCCAGGTGATGCTACAGGGAGACATGAACATATCAGCAACCTTTAAGTGGATAATGGAAGACCTCTTAAGCGAATTCCTACATTATTTTGTATGGGTATACATTGATGATATTCTCATATTCTTGGACACATCAGAGAAACATGGGAGGTACATACACCAGGTGCGTGACCATTGCAGAAAAGCAAAATTCTACGCAAGCAAGAAAAAATCAGTCCTGTTCACAGATAAGCTGGAAGTACTAGAACATATAGAGGATAGAGAAGGAATCTATGCCTCTCGCCAGAAGATATCGTCTATTGCATCTTGGAAGACATCTCGAAACAAGAAAGAATTGCAACGCTTTTTGGGAATAGTGAATTATGTGGCCCAGTTCCTCCCACACCATGCTACCCTGATGGCACCATTAACAGACCTAACGGGAAATCCGAAATTCATATGGACAACCACACATCAAACCGCATTTGAGATAGTCAAGAAGCAGATTGTGGACTACCAAGTCATGTGGCTAATAGACATACAAAGCAAGGAACTGATCTGGTTAGTTACAGACACTTCAGATTTGGGAATAGGAGCATGGGTAGGACAGGGACCCATATATGGGACATCTCGACCAGCCACGTTGCATAGCAGGAAGTTTACCAATGCATAGACGAACTAGGAAACCACCCATAAAGAGGCCCTAGTGGTAGTGGAGATGCTTGGCCGATTCTACAATGTACTAACAGGAAATACATTAACAATAGTAATGTACCACCAGCCCCTGATACATCTATGAACTGCAAAAAACCTGAGTAGAAAGGAGGTTAGATGGCTTAGTGCTTTGGGAAAATATGATGCGAAGTTAGTTTATGTACTAGGGAGCATGAACTATTTAGCTGATGCCCTTTCCCAGATATACGAGGGAGGATCAGATTTGAACCTACTCTATATCCACAACTATACAAAAGAAGCTGATGACATCTTGGACAACACAGTCTATGAGCAAGAATCAAACACGATGGAACCCAAGCAAGACCTTACCCCTACTTCCCCTCCTTACTCATACACTCAGTATTCCAATAAGGCCCCTGTGCCCTCTCAGAGCCCCTGCTCAATCACTGCAGGAAATGATTGGTGTGACAAGTGCACCTTATAGAGTGCACTACCTGAAGTACTCTAACATAGCAAACTCCACTATTGGCATTGTTATGTAGACCATTGCCCATATTACTAAACAGAGATTACATTTACAAATAACCACCACAGACGGCTGGGCAAGTGAACCCCTCAACCTCCTAGTAAAGGACCAAGTCCCCCGAGCTCAGAACCTGACCTGAGCGTGCCAGAATCCCCCATGATCAGTGACTGGGAGTGGCAGCAAACAATTGGCAGAAGACCAAATAGTGCATGGAGAAGGGCTGTCCACCCTCATTCAACTGACACCCAGGTCCCTTACGATCCCTGCAATACTGAACCCAGAAGCCTTAGTATTCTAAATGCTAGGGCCAGACAGCCCATCTCCAATTAGATAAGCAGAGTGGATGGTGAACTGTAGCAATAAGACAATAGTCTTAGTAATGCCCCCAACGATGGATGAATATGGGCACGGACTATACGATATTTTGAAATACAACGAGGAGGATGACCAACCTGAAGCTACTAGAGGAAGTGAGCTAAAAGACGAATGGGATACCAGACAAACAGTTGATGAAATGATTGGAATATTCTGAGTATACAGGGTTGCAGCATACCAGAAGGAACCAATAGGGAAAAAAGTCAAGAAAACATGGATTCCGAAGGAGATTTGTCCTCCTACATGGTCGCAAACAGGATGCTATACGCAAAAATAGGATCCAGGAAAGGTTGCCTGTATATTCTGAAGGGCTCCACATTTGGGAATACTATGCTAAGGGAGTATGTCATAGCCGAGATCTACGACAAAGGCCATCACAGTGCTGAACGGAATCTATGTTACGCCACTGAATACCTGTTCTGGCCTGAAATGGGAAAGGACTTTAGAGCATATGTATCCCAATGCCACATCTGCCAGACCAACAAAGAACCTACAAAGTTACCAGAAGGGAAGGCTCAAATGATTGTCCTACCATCTGAGATTTTCGAATCAATGGCTATTGACTTTGTAGGACCCTTCCACAATTCATGAGGATATGATACAATCCAAGTGGTTATAAATAGGTTTTTGGAATTCACATAGCTCATACCAACAAACAAGGAAGTTATGGTAATAACAATCTGGGAACTGCTATGCAATAGAATATTTACACCCCACAGTTATCGAACAACAATAGTAAGCTATACAGACCCATGGTGAGAGTCATATGTGTGGTGACATCAGTGTAGATTGCTAGGAATCAAGCACATCAAAGCGGTACCAGGACACCAGGGGACAAATGAACAAGTCAAAAGGGAAATTTAGGAATTAAAAACAGCTTTTTGAAACCTAATCAATATAAGACAGAACAATTGGTTTAATGCCATATCCGAGATGGCTGTATACTTAAATAGAGGATGGTCTGAAACTCTTGGTATATCACCATACAAAGCAGTTTATAGAAAAAATTACCTGCTACTCTCCCTGGTGGATTTCAAGAATCCCACAGTGCCAGCGGCCAATGAATTGTTAAACAGATACTAAGCGATCCGGAATACTGTATTCAATGCTTCCAAGCTGGCGTGATTCAGGAGTACGAGGATGGCAGCAAAACGATACATACACCATATACCAATAGGGATAGGTAACCAGTTATTGGTTTACGGAAACCTGTTCACAACCCTGTCTGGACAAAGCTAGAAATTACAATCACGCTGGCAAGGACCATTCAAGATAATTGGATATGATAACCATATGGAAAACTATATGGTGGAAATGGATGTGAGAATGTACAGGAACTGAGAAGTGACATTCTACACATCTACTGTGAAAAGATACCTCCCTAACGACGATGCTATATTCCTAGGAAGAAGCCATGCAAAGTCACTCCTGATCGTGGTTAACAAAAAACCAGAGTGGGAAGTGGATGCTATACGAGATCATAGAAAGCGGTATGATCGCGACCAGTTCCTAGTGAAGTAGATGGGATACCTGGAAATGGAAAACAACTGGGAACCCCTCGAAGGATTGGAAAACGTGATAGAATTAGTAAACCAATAGTCGGTGGATAACAAACTACAGAATGGATTACCAACTACAATAAACCATGTAATGGTAACGTGGAGCCCAACTCTGCCAGAAATCCAACACCTCCCCCCAGATACAAATGAAGAGATCCAGAACAGTTTCTGGTCAGCCCATTTTGAAAGCGATTTCAAAAGCAGCGAAGATGAGAATCAGGTAATGGAAGATGAAGCTGCATATCCAGCCTGGCTAGCCGAGGCTGAGTACTGGGAATAATGAGGGATGAAAACACATACCATCAAATAGTCTTACGATGTCAAACTATAGGCACATGCCTTGGAGACTGCGCTATCAGCTAATGGGACTATTGGTGAACCATGATATTATCCCTAGACGATATCTTATACAGCGATTATTCATATATATTTGCGACAAATGCCTTGAGATAATGACTGAATCAATAGGACGAATGTGGAGAGAAGCACTATCAGACGTATTCCACTTTGGTAGTGGTTGCTACCTAAGCATGGAAAAATGTGATAGAGGGGTGGAAACAGAAATAACTGAGATTAAGAACCACCTACCTTCCCCTGAACACCTAAGCGAGGCTGATACAGAAAAATAAATACCACATTTTCCCCTGAACACCTAAGTAAGACTGACACCGAGATATAAATACCACCTACCTTCCTACAAACACATAAGCGAGAAATTCACTGCATTACCCACAACTGAAAGACCACTTACAAAACCCTTTACTCTTCCGCAAAGAAAACTGAATAATGTCACTCTACGAAGAAGTCAATGTGAAGGCATGATGCCAGGTCATAGGACACCTGCTATACTATAGAACTATTCCACTAAGTACATACTGGAAGATATTCTATGTCGATTACTGCAAGAAATACAAACAAATCGATATTGAGATGAAGGATTGGAAGGACCAGACAGTCCAAGACTGGATCGATTTGCCACACTACTGGGAATCAGGTTGCTTTGTGTGCAAAGCGCCCTGTCAGGAATGTTTGGAAAGATGGCTGGAGGGTGCGCAATAGATGTTGCAGGACAACATGAGAGTGTTACAAGATAGCGATGACGATGAGGATGGGTCCTATGGAGGCTTTCCAGAAAATGGCTCATTTACCAACTATCAGGATCTTATTAGGTTATTTTGTTCGATGAAATTGTTATTTTGTTTTGGGAGTGTAACCAGTACGGGTGCTAGGTTATGTTTTATGTTTAGTTTCATAGTATCATTTGATACTTGTATTGTTTCGTGTGCTATTAGTTGATACACACAATGCTTTATGTTTGGTTTCACAGTATCGTTTGATACTTGTATTGTTTCGTGTACTATCAATTGATATACACAATGTTTTATGTTTAGTTTTACAGTATTGTTTGATACTTGTATTGTTTTGTGTGCTATTAGTTGATACACACAATATTTTATGTTTGGTTTCACAGTATTGTTTAATACTTGTATTGTTTCGTGTGCTATCAGTTGATATATACAATGTTTTGGAATATCACTTATACTGGATATAAGTGATATGTTGTATTTAAAGACTGCTAATTTCTACGATGAAAACAGCAGACTTCGACTGAGAGTGTTCTAAATATACTTGGTTGAATAGTTACTTCTTTAAATCTTCTATTATACCCTCTCCAAGCCTCTTTTAGTAAGCAGCACTCACTTCTTATTGATCAAGAAGCCATCTGCTCCTATCATACTGCTACCTGACTAGGGCCCGGCCCAAACATGTTACATGTCTGGCCAATTTTCCCATATTGACACTTATATATTATAAATAAACCTTAGGCCCTGTTTGGCATACTACCATTTAAAAGAATGACATTTTTCTGAAAACTGCATATTTCTTAACCTGTGAACAAGGCAAAGTCTAAAGCAAGATTAAAAACTATAGTCTTATAAAAGGTGCCTCTCTCCTTATTCTAGCTGAAAGAGAAGTTAGTAGAAGTGTTCATTGTGGGGGAGTAGGAAAATTAGAGATATTGAAAATATAACAAATCTTGAACCGAATATTTTGCAATATAACTATTTCCCCTACCCTCTGACAATAAATACTTCTACTAACTACTTTTTTGGCTAGAATCAGAACAGAGGTACCTTCTATAGAACTATGGCTTTTAATTTTACTTTAGACCTTTTCTTGTTCATAGGCTAAAAAATATACTGTTTTCAGAAAAATCATATTTTTTTATATAGTAACATGCCAAACAGGGCCTTAGTGAAACCCTACAACTCATACTTAACTCACAGTATAAAATTATAGTTTCTTCTAACTCAACTAAGTTATTTACAATACTAAATATATTGAAATCTACTTTATAGCTATGACTTATAAGTATAAGTCATAGGTGATGGCCTTATTCTTAAGTAATACTCTTCAAAATAGTACTCCTTCTAGTTGAATTATAATAGTAACTTTTTAGCTTAAAACTTCTTTGTATTATACTATTCTTTTTTATTATATAAATACTGGTACCAATAGTCTGCCCTCTTTTTATACATCCAAAAACCCAACCAGTTGTTCTGCATATATGCAACCACAAACCCAATCCAGCAAAGCTTTATCCCTGTCAGGTGGCCATAACAGTTCTACTTAGTTTATTCTACTAATTATAAGCTAATTAGTATTATAAAGCTATGATATATATAGTAATAATAAAACCATACTTCTAACTAGAATTATTATTTTGAAAGTTATTTACTAAGAGCTCTAGTATATGATACAATAATATTAATCTCAAATAACTTCCTTCTTATTAATATATCTATGTCACAAATAGTAACTAAGCAAGGCTATAACATATAGTGGGAATTGGTTAAGGTGTTGGGAAGTCTCACACCATAACTCATATTTGAGTTATGAGATTTTGTCTGACTCAGGATTATGAGACATCAATATGTTTAATTGGTTGATGTGTTTGAGTAACTCATAGTTGTAAGTTATATAATATTATGATTTTTACCCATGACTCAAATTGTAAGTCATAAGTTTCATGCATGTGATACAATTAGTATACTTGACTATATTATAAGATTGTTGCATAACTTATAGTCATGAGTTACAGGGTTAGGGTTATGGGAAGAGCAAGTATAAAAGGGGCTGAAGGAACTCAGAAGAATAAGCTCTTTATACTATTATTATCTTTATATCTTCTTATCTATAACATCACACTTCATCTACTCATCTAAGTAGCTATGTTTTTGGAATACCCTTATAAGTGTGTTGAACAATAGAGGCCTTAAGTGCTTGACTAATAAAATGATGAAGAGGAGAACTTGGGCTCTCAAGATCAAGATAAAGATATTGTTACCTGTATTTAAGAGAACTAACCTGTAGGAAACTTTACAATCCAAGAGTAATATTAATAATTATAAATTAATAAAAAATAGCTTAAATATTTTAAATAGTTTTTATTACAACTTCAAATTAATATTTTATCATAAACTAACCAAATAAAGTTCTAGTAGGTAGTAAAGTAATTGATAAGAATAAGACTTTACTTATAACTTATATTTGTAAGTTATAATTAATATTCTTTGAAACTATATATAGTATTATATGATATTTTATATTATAATTTATTTAAAAATTATTGCATTTTATGTATAATACACTGTTGTAAATTATAGTTTTATTATATTGTGCATATTATCTACTTAGATTATATGAGATTACGAGATTACTATATAGCTTGATTGAATTATATGAGAAAAAGAGCAGATAACTTAAAGAAATGTATGAGTTAAAGCTGGTATAATGATTTGTAAAATAAAGTATTCAAAAAGAAAGAATTTTACAAATAGGTTTACTTTTTATACAACTATTTCTTCTTTCAAATTCCTATCTATCTATAACTTTATAAATAAAACACTTTATATCTTAATAACCAAATATCATCTAGGATTGTAAGAAAAATCTTAATACCTGGTACTAGTGAGAACCTAATTTAATAATAAGACATAATAGGGCTTAAAGTTATAATACAATTTAAAATATTATATAGTACAAGAACAAGAAATACTATATTACTACCTATTGTGATATAGATAATTGAACCATAATACAATCTAGGCTCCACTAATTTTCTCATCCAGATCTAGGGGTTCTCACTATCTTATAAGACTCTCCTTCCAAGTTACAATCACAAAATATCACTTGCATCCCTCTACCCTCCTGGAGGAAAAAAAAAAACTTTATACTTTTTACTTCCTATGATTTTTCCTCTACTCCACCCATTTCTCTTAGCTCGTAGAGTAGGTAGAGAACCATTTTGATCTAAAATTTGCTCCACCCTGATTATGTTGTAGGAATCCAGCACCTTGTAGGCCGTTGGTGTAGAGAGGTCAATAGCCCCATCGGACACGTTATATCCTAGTAATAGGTACTTATACGATACCGTGCAGGTAGGTAGGTAGTGTATGGAATGATGGTTGCGGTTATGCTTTCCGGTATGTATACCGGCGTGGCGGAGTGTGGACTTCCGGTCGCCTTACCGGTATTATGCCGCACGGGTACGAGAATTGTAATATATCTGAAACCCGGGGGTGCCGAGAAATCTCGCACAGTTGTGCATAGAGGCGCTTAGTTATGGCCAGGATGTGATTCTGTGAGCGGTAGGCTTCACATCGTTGCGGGGGCCGCAACCAATAAAATTGGCTCATAGAACACTTGAGAGCAAATACAGAACTATGTTAATCGGCCTGGTCATGTTCCTTATGTACGAGATCTTTCGGGACAGACTAAGGGAATGGCCGGGAGTCAAGAGAATGAAACATCAAAAGCGCCCAACTGGAATTTCTATTTTTTTTATATTTTATTTATTGTACAGATACAGTATAATTTGACCGAGGCTGCGGAAGCCTGGGTAGCAAAAGACCTACGACCCACCCAGGTCTGCTGTATATCCCTGATGCCACTGCGACAATCTCCGCACTACCGTAACTCACCGCCTAGAGTCTATCTCTAACCAAGAGCAGAAACCCCAAGAAAGGAAAAAATGAAAAGAAGAGCATAAAGATGACGGGTCAAACTAGTTAAAAGAATACGAGTGCAGCTTGGAAGAAGGTGAGAAGGGAAAGTGGGAACAGGAAAGACTTTTCAAGCAGCAATATTCCTACCAGACCTTGGCTCAACGGGAAAAGAATGATGAAATCTGAAGAAGAAAATTTTGGGAAATCGTGTTAGCAGGCCTGGGGCTAAGGTTAGTAATATAAGTATTGTGCTAAAGAGAAAATTCAAACAGTCAGGCTCATTTCCGTCTCTCTACTGACATCCACATAATCGCCAAAGTTGTGAATGGAGACATCCATCCTGTCCCTCACTTGCTCACTATCTCCATTAGCAAGGGTAACCCCGCCGAGGACATCAGCAACGTTCTCTTTGTTTGCGGTACCGGAAGCTACTGCCTTGATAGCAGCTGCTTTCCTCTTGAGCCGAGAACTCTCCCCACGAATACCCTCAAGTCTCTTGAAATAATTGGGGTCGACGGGCGTGACATATTCACCGCTGAAGACTCCGACCTCGAAGTTCTTTACAGTTGTGGATAACGAAGCACAAGACTTGACGAGGTCGGGAAGAGTTTGGTAAATGACAGCATCGGCACCGATGTGCTTAGCGATCTCTTGCTCAGTGCGGTTGAAAGCAACCAGTTCTTTGGTGTCCGCGAGATCAATACCATAGATGTGGGCATTGCTACAAGACAGTCAGCCATGGAATCGCACTGCTGCAAGCTGAAAATGTAGCGTAATGCATACCGAATGGGGGGTGCACAACTGGCGAAAAAAACTTTCTTCGCCTGAGCATCCCTCGCCATATTGACAATCTCCCGACTGGTAGTGCCTCGAACAATGCTGTCGTCCACAAGGAGTACATTTTTGTCCTTGAACTCCTCTTTCATGGCGTTTAGCTTTCTACGGACAGATTTTTGTCTCTCCTTTTGTCCCGGCATAATGAAGGTTCTCCCAACATAACGATTCTTAACAAATGCTTGACAGAAGGGAATCTGAAGCTTTTGTGCGAGACTAAGCGCGGATACCTCTGAGGTCGTAGGAATGGGAATAACTAGATCAATTGTCTTGACGACATCCACGCCCAGCCTTTTTAGAACAGTATCTGCCAGAAGCAATCCCATATTTTGCCGAGAGCGATAGACTGACATTCCGTCGATTATAGAGTCCGGACGGGCAAAGTATACATACTCGAATATGTCCGGTGTATGATTTAGGATCGGGTTGACCTGTCTGAAAAGAGGCTTGCATCCTTTTTTAATAATGACCGCCTCGCCTGTGTAAGCAATTACGTTAGTGCTGGCCCGGGTATCTTTGAAGTTTGGGGCCTCACCGGGAGCAATGTTAACATGATTTGTAAAATCTAATTGGTCAAGGGCTACGCTTTCGCTGGAAAACATATAGTCCATGCCACCATTGGCACCCTCCCTCTCACCCAAAACAAGAGGTCTGATGCCATAAGGATCTCGGAAACCTATAATACCAAATCCTACGGGACACTTTAGCTACAGGAGAATATTTTGAAAGCTTTCATTATTCTCACCAGCAAGCATGGCAACACATGCGTAGCCACCTTGACATCTTCGATAGATCCCTTTCAGAGCGGTAAAGAGATCTTCCTCATTGACACGGAATTTTCCCGTTTCATGAAGGGTACTTGCGAAAATGTTCAATAACAATTCACTATCCGAGTCCGTGTTTATATGTCTGTGCGCTTCGTGATCGAGATGATTGCGCAATTCCGGTGAATTGATAATGTTGCCATTCTGCTAGGGATGTTAGTCACTGCCTTCCCTTCAAGAAGGAGAAATGGCCGGGATAAGTAATCCACTTACATGGGCGAAGCAAATTCCATATGGCGAGTTCACATAAAAGGGCTGTGCCTCTGCATTCGCGGAGGACCCGGCAGTGGGATAACGTACTATTAAACCATTAGAACCGATTCGCACATGGCCGATCGATTGTAGCGAATGACGTCTCTGCCCAGATGTGAAAGAAAAAGCAAGACGTGGGGGTAGGGACAAAAAGGCGAAGGGAAAGCTTATCCGAGAATGACTGGATTTGGAGGAGCTCACAATGACCAAGTCCCATACTTCCCGGCAAATCCATAAGCTGTTCAGGTGATCTAAAGACCTCCGAGCAAAGGCCATTGCCCTTGCGGGTATAAATTCTTCCACCCTGACCACATGTAGCTATTCCGCAGGCATCCTGTCCTCTGTGTTGTAAAACCGGAAGCCCGTTATGAATATCGGCCACAGCGGATCCACTGGGATCCGCGAGAATGACTGCGATTATTCCGCACATTGCCGAAACTATCAATTGTGTCAGTAAAGTCCGCGAGGTGGTCGAGAGGGCAGCACCGTTAAGCAGGAAGGTGCAGTGGAATCAAGAAGGAGAGGAAGAGCGAGCTTTTGCGGTTCGGAAATTGAGATAGCTCTGCAGCCAGGTGAAAAGTGACCGATTTCGATCCTTAATTTAGATGCGGCTCTGTAGATGTGGTCGAGAGAGTCGGTGCGGACGAGATGAAAGTCGTTCAGAGGGTCCCTGGCACCGAACAAGGTTTCACACGAAGAAAGGCTGAAACAGGTGCGCTCCAACCTGTAAGGCAATTGAAAGAAGTTCTACCTCGAATAACTTGCTGTGAAAAATTGGTACCCTCAAGGAACGGGAAGACGGGAGCTGAAAGGGCTTTGGGGCGCTGACCGGACAAACCTTTTAAAGTGTACAGTATTGGGATCCGGGGAGAGGCGGGAATACAAGGGTAGAGGGAACGGAAAAGTCAGGGAGAGAAAGTTCGACCACGGTCGGGCGAATCAGGACTATTTGCCGGCTCAAACTTTCGCACGAAGTTGCGGAGAGGTATGGCAAATGATGGTGAATGGAGGGGTGGAAGCAGTATTGGATTGTGCAAACCAGGCCAGCGATACCCAGAGCGATACCTGGGGGAGGAGGACGAGGCCAATTTCGGTAAGGGCCCGCCGGGATAACACAGTAGCAAGAACACTGATGGCGGGAGGGGAACAACGAAGTAGGGTAGACTACCGGTAGACGGTAGGAGCGAGAGGGAACAGAGTGAATAGTTCTACGTTGAAGATCTCTCTCTCTCTCTCTCTTTTTTTTTCTTCCCCTCTTCACCAGCCGTTGGCCTTAGATTATTGTTATTGTTGTTATTATTATTATTATTACGATTATAATCGCCACCATTATCATTATTTTCACACGGGAATGCATCCACCTTCCCCAATAATGGGATACAGGGCTCACATAAAAGTTTCTCCCGCTTGATTGACGGTGCGGTACTGTACGTCTGGGAGGTGTATGGGAATGCATTAACGGGGGTCTGCAGCAACGTTGGGAGAGAAAAAAAATATTTGTTTGATAGGGTGTGGAAAAAAGAAAAGAAAAGAAAGAAAAGAAAGAAAGAGGAAAAGAAAGGCGTGTTTTCGTCCCCCACTGGGCGCGCCTGTGACAAAACCCTTACCCACGAGATGGCTAGAGCATGCCAAGGCATTCTCCCACTGCTGATTGGTCTCCAAGTCTTGCACCGAGCCACCGGACCCTGGAAAGTGATAAATAAGGGGGAACTGGTTGGAAAAACCCTTTATCGCTTCGGAAAAATAAAACGTGGTAAGCCACAGAGCCTCATACAAGAATGTAACATCCCAGCCTCATCTCATCGCCCTCACTGTCTCAGCTCATCATACCCCACCTCTCTTTGACCCATCCCATACGAATCTCCTACCGGTATGCGTACACACAGTACAATGCTGTGGTCACAGCTACAATTACCACAATACCGTTCCATCATTCTTAACGTCCCTATCATGATCACTACTGTCTTCTCTCAAGTCCTCCATCTTTCCGAACTTTTATTGGTCCCCCCCGTTGGCTACAAACTTTCAGCCCCTAGTGTACCCTACCAGCAGCATTCACTCATTGGGTTCCCGGAAGGCCTACGATACCTGAGTGGGGGCTTTGCGCCCTTCTTTGTTCCTCAGGCTTTGTTTGTTCGGTACAATTGGAAAGATGACCCTTACTTGAACGTCGCTGCCCGGCGAACAGGAGAGATTCCCATACCCAGTGTTTCCCGGTTGGATATCTGGGTCTGTGCACTATGGCTTTGGAACTGGGTGAATGCTGGATGGCTACGGTTGCGGGATGCGGCAACATTGCCCCCTGTATCTTGGTGATGTTCTTGCGTGGTTATTGTTTCTCTTGCTCCACTGTTATCTGAATGATACCTTGGTCCCCCTTTCCGGTTTGCTTTCTATTTGCTTTCACGATCTCCTCCGAGCCCTTTATGTGACCTCTGTCTGTGCTGCCCTCACTTCCTCCTGGGTTCACCATTTCCCCCGCCTTTCACCCCATCACCGCCTAGTTCTCTGGTTCTTTTGCGGTCCGCTGTAATTCCGAGGATCGGGGATTTCAGTCTTTTCGCCCCACAGGATCGATTATACGGCTCTGCCGACCTGACCTCGAACACCCCTTACGCTCTTCAAGTTGGGGACTGAAAATCGTCAAACAAGGGCTGCACTCTTTGTCAAACAGTGCTCTGAAGGTTTCCGCTATCCCTCTCCCAGAGAAACACCACGATCGACGGATCGCTGATTTGAGCATCCTAGTGCCTTCGGTTTTTTTTCCCCTTGCCGCTCAGAAATAGCGAAACTACCTTGGGTAGAAGTCTGCTAATGAGCCAGTACCTCTACCTTCTGCGCCGTGAATAGTTGCCGCATTTCGTTAGCATCATCTCGAACTCACTTTGCTGGCCGCTGCCATGGACTTCTGTCGAACCCTTCCTCCAATTTATGCGCGCATGGGAGGTTACGAGCACCCCAGTGTTAGTGAGGTTCAGGATCATGGTATTGTGCTCTAGCTCTTGGGGCTGTCAGTGGTTCGCTCTAACGATTACGGATATTCATATGGAATCTTTAGATCAATATCTCCCGAAAAGGCCAGCTATTGGTTATTCCAAGCAATTGGTTGACCTTACGGCCGATATGATGCTTACTGATGGAGGTGGTTGGCCATCCACCCGTTCGAAGCCCTCACGTGTACTTTGATATTGACGATGGACACCTGAAATTTTAGGCAATCTCCCACCTCTATTAAATACTGCCCCCGATTGGAGATTTCCTCGCGCCGAGCCCAATGGTTCTATTAGGGAAGCCCCCCGAACTCCTCAAACTCCTAAAACACCAAAACCTCATGGAAATTCTAGATGCCCCGGGCCCGGGCGGGCTGGGGGACGCAAAACCCCAGGGGTTATCGGTACCGGTTTTCGTGGTCCCAGCACCCCACAGAGACCCACGCGGGTGCACGAGCTGGACCTTGAATTGATTGAGTATCATAAGATGAGACTCCGCAAGCGGAAGACTGTTGAGCTTTTCGATGGATCCTTTATCCGCATTGTCTCAATCAAGAATAAACTTACAGAAGACGGAAGTAGTGAGATATTTCTTCAAGGGCCACAGTTCCTCAGAAGCAGAAATCTGTTAGGGTTTTTGCCATTAAAGAAGAACGAAGTTGCCATGTCTTCACTGTCCGAATCCGTCCCACTTTCGAAGGTCTTGAAAACAAGGATTTTGATTCTTACAAACGCCAATTTTCCAGAGTTCCGGGATATCACCGGGGTGGGTGATGCCGATGAGAGGGAAGGTAGACTAATTTGCCGGTGGGCAATAAACCTCGTCAGCAAGACAGAGGGCTATTTATGGCGTCTCAAGGAAGACGAAGCGGACAAAGAATTTCGAGTTGCAGAAAGGCGATTGCGGGATCAATGGAGGGGGGACCTCATGAGAGCTAAAATTACAAATTCGAATCATTTAAACCACGCGAAGAAACGTCAGAAACGCCAACGGGATGGGACTCTCAAACAGATACACCTCGCCAAAGATGGATATATGCAAAGAACTACAGGCTCCGCATTTTTGGGGTATCATGCGCAAGTATCTGGGAAGGAATCCCGACACTCCAATGCACCACCGGCCCCTGGCGTATTTCCATCACCTCCGGCTTCAAGATGGGATCCTTATCCTGAACCCATGGACATGTCTCCTCCTCCTCTTGGGTCTTTCGACGAATTGTTTCCCAAGCAATTGACCTTTGGAGGCTCCCCGGCCAAATTTGGGCTCCAGTCGCCTCCTGGAACGCCATTCTCGAGAACTGGGGCTGGATTTTGGGTAAGCTTTCGACCCTTTGGTGGATTTATAAGCGGAATATTTCTAACATGACCCAGGGTAACGGCTCTCGTATCCGTAACAAAACTACCCCCGCATTTCCAGGTTCTGATACAAGACTCTCTGCGTTGAGTCGGCCCGAGCGGCCTACGAGTAACCCCTCGGTTAGAGCCAATCTACTTGGTAGCCCAACACAACGGAAAGGTTCTCCTAGAGGAAGTAGCCTAAGCAAAACCACCACTCTTGACGATGCCGATCTACAAGGTTATAACCCCATAACCAGCATTCCTCTTCGCCAGCCCGTGTTTAACTCTACTCGCGAAACTACTTACACATTTGGTGACGCGTTTTGTGGCGGAGGCGGAATGTCTAGTGGTGCTCGTGCAGCCGGATTCAAGAATGCGTGGAGCTTTGACTCTAATTATGAAGCCGTGTCAACTTATCGCCGGAACTTCCCTCAGTGCACAACTTATCACTCGACAGTTAACGATTTCCTCACGCTTCGTCATCCGGAGCTTCTGGTTGATGTTGTGCACCTTTCCCCTCCATGCCAACCTCATTCACCCGCTCATACGATTGCCGGAAAGGATGACGATACCAACGAAGCATCCTTATTTTGTGTCCGACAATGTCTGCAGGCTTGCAGGCCGAGAATGGTTACACTTGAGCAGACCGATGGGCTCTTGAATAGACCTGAATGGTTTCGGAGCTTGGTCATGATGTTCACAGATCTCGGCTTTTCCCTCAGTTGGAAGGTTTTACATGGAGTCGAGTATGGGGTACCACAAACACGAAAAAGATTGTTTCTCCTAGCTGCAAGGTGAGTGCCCGATCCGCGCTAGGATTGGTAGGCTGTTGCTGACCTACCCAGCCCTGGAGAAGAGTTGCCCGAATTTCCAAAGCCAACCCATGCCCACCCAAGGGCCGCGAACACAGAGGGCCGTGCCCCTCCACGCACAGTACGTGACGCCATATCCGGCATACCGGCAACTGCCTCTTGTCACGTCCATAACTTTAGCCCATTCCCCGATGGCCCTCGACTCTCGACAGTGAATCTCGATTTACCACTGATGTCTACAATCCTTGCTAGTGGCGGCCCTTACGACGTTCACCCAAACGGTCGAAGACCCTTCACCCCGAGAGAGCTCGCGTGTCTCCAAACGTTTCCTATCTCTCATGTCTTTTATGGCAGTCCGTTCCAGAAGAAGAAGCAGATTGGAAACGCTGTCCCACCTATTCTCGCGGAGGCACTGCTAAGGGAGGTACGCAAGGCTCTCGAGAAAGCGGACCGGTCTAGGAGGAAGAAATCCGGCCAGGAAGACCCGTTTTGGGTTCCAGAAGGCAGTAGGGGAAGATTGGCCCGTAACCCGATATGCATCGCGGATTGAACTATGATAAGAGGAGGGTGTGTGCGTGTCATTAATCGATTTTAGGGTGTCTTCTTTTCTTCTTTTTTCCCCCCACTTTTCCTTGTCATGGGGGCATTCTGGTCGCGTTCGGGGTGGGATTCGGATGGGGGTTTTTTCGTTCTTCTCAATATTCTTTTACTCAACTTTTATGTATACCGCTAGCGCCCTTAAGGAGGAGTATTGGTTACTTCATGTTATGTCCGGACCGTACACGGAGTATGGTAATCTGGGGGGGCTTTGATGTCCCTTCTTTTCTTTTTTTCCTCTCTCCCCTTCATTTATCCTAGACATAAGGCAATTTTTTTGTTTCAACTCAGCATGGAATTAATTATCCAACAAAGGCTTTATCCCGCAGACCTTATCATACCATAGCACTTTCACACATCGAGCCAATATATGTACAGTCACCCGTCAAAAGTCTTCGCGAGGTGCTGACTAAGCAACACCTCAAGGTACGTTCGCTACTACTACGGTCGCGTAAATTGTATCGTACTATCGTTCACCAATTCACAGCGATGCCTTACCAACCGAGAACCCAGTGTAGGGAGATGTCAGAAGTTCTTAAAGGCATGATAATTGCCTTCTTTTGGTGTTTTCATAATTATTCTTTTGTTGCAAGACTGGTGGAGAGATCAGAGAGTACGGTACGGTCATTTCTGAAGCGGGCCTCAGAATGCGGACATATTCACAACTTACCTCGCTCCGGAAGACCTTCAAAACTGAGTAGGTGTGATAAAAGATGTATCAAACGTGCCTGGAAAAGAAATTGCTTCCAAACTAAGGAGGAGGTGTGTGCCTGAGAATTGTCAATTGGTCTAATTGCTAATGCCAGTGTGTTAATTTTGTAGCTTCGCTGTAGTGTCTGTCCGCATGTCAGTATGTCAACTCTTGATCGGTATCTACATAGTCAGAATCTTCAGAAATGGCTTGCCAAGCACCGTGTGAAGCTCACTGAAGAGCATGCTGCTAAAAGACTTCAATAGGCGATAGACCACGGAGACTGGACTCTTAAGGACTAGTATCATATGATTTGGAGCGATGAGTGCACAGTGGAAAAAGCTGGAACAGCACGTCAGTACTGGGTATTTCGGCACCCATTGGAGAAGTGGCTGCCAGAGTGCTGTGATCCTAAGCCAAAGCATAAAAGTGCTTCATTGATGGTTTGGGCTTGCTTTTGTGGATTGGAATGGGGGAAGCTTCATTGTCTAATTGACAAAAAGACTATGAATGCAGAGTACTACATTGGGATGCTATTACAACGACTTATTCCCTTCTGGCACTACCTATTGGGTATAGATCTAGAGCCTATATTCATGCAGGATGGGGCACCAGTGCATACAGCAAGGGTATCCATGGCATTTTTTACAGACCATGATATTAGCCTATACAACCATCCACCATACTCTCCTGATCTCAACCCTATTGAACACATCTGGGTTCACATGAAGTGCACACTACACCAAATACACCCTGATGTCGTGAACCTGAGAGAATCTCCAGAAACAATCCAGAAGCGACTAGCTGAAATATTGCCCACAGTTTGGGAGAAGGTACCGGAACGTTTTTTTGAATCAATGCTGGATTCAATGCCGGACAGGGTACAGGGAGTTATTGAGGTCAAGGGATGGTATACAAAATACTAGGGCTAGCATGCTCAATCGGGGGGTTTTCTTTTTGATTGTATGGCTTGGGTACTACAGCAAGGGGGGAGGAAAATATCTGATTATGTAATTAGGCTTAGTGGGATCGCAAAGACTTTTGACAGGTGACTGTAGTAGGGGCATGTCTCTTTATATGACCCAGAAAAATCCTTCTCTGACAAATCCCTGACATCCCAACACTTTCCTCCTGTGCAGCTGTGATCTTCCTTTAGTTTCCATGAGGTTCTGTTATGCGGAACCTTGGCTAACTATCCCTATTTCTCACATTGCAACTGTCTTCCCTCTGGTTTCCTTGGGTGCAAGCAATACCCTAACTTTATCCATCCCCTGCCAGGTGGCTGTGACAATATTGCATCAGCAAAAATATAGACTTGCACCCTTAGCACTTACACTGTCTGGAATACTGAGTGTATAGAATACGAATCATGACTCCAGACACGGTGTCAGATCTTAGTGGTATCAGAGTACAACCTTATTGACACAGAATTTCCAGGGCACAAGGAGGTACAACACGGTTGACACAGATTTCCCAGGGTGTAACTAGATCTAAAAATATGTTGTCAGAGCACAACCAGGTACAAGACTACATTGTCAGAATGCAAACCAGACATGACATCCAATCTGAGTTTTGTTGGGGTGAAAATAGAATCATGAGCAGATCGAATGAAATGAGGAGTTCCCCAGAGGTCCCCCAATTCTGTCGCGGCTGCCGAACGGTAGGCTGGTAGGGTTAGGGTATTGGCTGAAATGGAGAGAAAAGGGTAATTAACCGAGGCTTCATGTAACAGAACCTCATAGAAACTAATGAAGGATCACAGCTGTGCAGAAGGAAAGGGTTGGGAGGTCCTGGTTTTGTCGGCTGAGGATTTTCCTTGGTTATATAAAGGGGCATGCCGCTCTTAGATTTACTTTCCTTACACAACCTGGTAATTTCCTGTCTACACCTGTACTTAGGAATTACAACTTTGTTTCTTTCACGTATCACGGGAACCCCTGACCCTTGACCTGGATTTGCGAGAACCTAACTGTAACTGGTATGGATACTAGGTTAGTTTTATATTTGGTTTCACAGTATCATTTGATACTTGTATTGTTTCGTGTACTATCGGTTGATACCCATCTTGTTTTATGTTTAGTTTCACAGTATTGTTTGATACTTGTATTGTTTCATGTGCCATCGGTTGATACACACATTGTTTGGAATATCGCTCATACTGGAGATAAGCATTATGCTGGATTTAAAGACCGCTGATTCCCACAGTGGAAACAGCAGACTTCAACAAAGAGTATTCTTAATATACTTGGTTGAACGGTTACTTCTTTGATCTCCTATTACACCCTGTTTGAAGACTTCTTTAGTAAGCAGTGCTCACTTCTTGTTGATCAAGAAGCCATCTGCTTCTATTGTACCGCTATGTGACTAGGGCCTGGCCTGAACATGTTACATTTTTTTAATCTTAGCAAGTGGTTAGAAACCTGCCTGGCCCTGGTCTGATCAACCTACGAAAGTCCAACAAAGAAGAAGCTAGCAGGGGGGAGCGGCAGATCCACAGAAGGATTGGCTCTGCCAACACGACACCATTGAGTCACTAGAGACTCAAAGTGGGAAGCAGGTCCCACGAGAAGGCCTTACCAAAAGAAGGCAACCCAAGAAACTGAAAGGGCCAAAGACTGATTTCTCAATCGACGAAGCAGAAAGACAATTAGCTTGAGATTTGGCTAGGCAGACCTTTAGTGAATCAACTGACGAGTTAGCAAAGGCAGCAACCAGCCTTCCTGGGCTCTTTCCTCTCTGCTCTAGCACAGGAAAGGCACTGGCGCAACTACCAAAGAAAGACAGCCTACTTGTTGGCACACCCAAGAAGGAGGATGACGACAAAGAAAGATCACATCACTCAGTAGCAAAAGAACTGCCAGAGGAGCCCTCCAGCAACTCTTCAGAAAGCTGGTCAGATGATGGCTCCAGCAACGAAGAGTCCCAACATGTTATGTCCGAAGGAGAACCCACTGAGCAAACAGGACCAAAAATCAAACTCCTGCTGCTGCGCTTGTTCTCGGGTGAAAAGGAAGATCTAAAATCTGAAGTATTCGATAGATGGGTAGCAACCACTTGTCAATACCTTGCCCTGCACGGAGTGGAAAAAGCCAAAGAAGGAAGCGGAGCATACTTTGGAAGTTTCTGTACCAGAAAAGCAGAGGAAGTATACCACCAAGCAATGAGGTACTACGAGAGAGGGGAAAAAATCTGAGGAATAACCCGGATAAAATACGTGAGAGATAGATTCCAATCCTCACGAAATACTGAAGAACTATATAAAAAGTTCAAGGATATCCAGCATATACGAAACAGGAAAACAGCAAGAATAACTATAGTCGCCATGGATCTCCTAATGTATCATGGATGATTGCCCACAGGGACGGTATCTCAGTACATGCTGTGACTAAGCCTGTATGAAGCAATGTATGCCAGACTATACCAAGAGGTGGAATCTATAGAAGAAAAGTTGTAACATGTTCAGGCCAGGCCCTAGTCACGTAGCAGTACGATAGGAGCAGATGGCTTAGTGGTCAACACGAAGTGAGTGCTGCTTGCTAAATGGGGCTTCGAATGGGGTGTAATAGGAGATCAAAGAAGTACCCGTTCAACCAAGTATATTTTAAGAATACTGTCTGTCGAAGTCTGCTGTTTCTATCGCGGGAATCAGCGGTCTTTAAATACAGCATATCGCTTATCTCCAGTATGAGCGATATTGCAAAACAATGTGTGTATCAACCGATAGCACACGAAACAATACAAGTATCAAACGATACTGTGAAACTAAACACAAACAATGTGTGTATCAAACGATAACACACGAAACAATACAAGTATTAAACGATACTGTGAAACTAAACATAAAACAATGTGTGTATCAAATGATAGCACACGAAACCATACAAGTATCAAACGATATTGTGAAACCAAACATAAAATAACCTAGTACCCATACCGGTTACACTCCCAAAATAAAATAACAATTTCACCACATAAAACAACCTAATGAAATCCTAATAGCCAGTAACTCCGCTATTCTCTTGAAAGTCCGCTTAGGACCCATCCTCATCGTCATCGCTATCCCGCAACAATGTCATGTCGTCCTGCAACATCCATTCTACACCTTCCAACCATCTCTCCATACATTCCCCACATGGCGCTCCGCGCACAAAGCAACCTGGCTCCCAGTAGTGTGGCAGGTCCATGAAGTTCCGTACTATTCGGTCCTCCCATTCCTCTGTCTCAACATCAATTCGTCCGCAATCTTCGCAGTGATCGATATAAAATATCTTCCAGTATGCATCTTCTGGAATGATTTCTCGGTAAAGCAGGTACCCCAAAATGAGGTCTCGTCCCCTTATGCTGACTTCTGCGTAGGTAGATATTTTGTTTCTCTTCGCGTAAGGGGAAGTTTGTAATAGGGTGAAGGATTTTGTAGGAGGTTAAAGGTTTGGAGGTCTGGTAGTGTGATTGGTTTTCTTTAGTGGTTTAGAGAGCTGGTGGCCGGTATTTATGTTTCGGTGGTGACCTCGCTTAGGTGTTGGCCTCACTGAGGTGTTGGCCTTGCTTAGGTCTTCCTGGGAAGGAGGGTGCTGCTTAATTTCGGTTTCTTCCGTCTCCAGGCAACCATCACATTTTTCTGTGCTTAGGTAGCACCCGCTACCAAAGCAGAAAATATCTGACACTGATTCTCCCCACATTTGTTCAATTGATTCTGTTGTTCTTTCTAAGCATTTGGTGCAGATGTGTATGAATAGTCGGTGTGTAAGGTATCGTCTAGGGATAATATCACGGTTCACCAACAGTCCCATTAGCTGATGGCGCTGTCTCCAAGGCACTTGCTCATAGTTTGACATCGTAAGGCTGTTGGGTGGAGTGTTCTGTCCTTTCGCTATTGCCAGTACTCCGCCTCGGCCAGTCGGGCTAGGTATGCCGCTTCATCTTCAATTACACGATTTTCATCTTCGCTGCTTTCGAAATCGCGCTCGAAGTGGGCTGACCAAAATCCGTCCTGTATCCCTTGGTCCGTGTCCAGGTGCAGGTGTGGCATTTCTGGTAAGGTTGGGCTCCACGCCACTGTCACATGGTTTATCGTAGGGGGTAGCTCGTCCTCCGGTTTGTTGTCTTCCCACCATTGATTAACCGGTTCCATCGCATTTTCCAATCCCTCAAGGGGTTCCCAGCTATTTTCTGTTTCCGGGAACCGTACCCATTTCACTAGGAATTGGTCATTGTCATATCGTCTTCTGTGGTCTCGTCTGGTTTCCACTTCCCATTCCGGTTTCTCGTTTACCACGATTGGGGGTGGTTTTGCGTGGCTCCTGGCATGGAAGGAGACATTATCGTTAGGGCGGTATCTTTGCACGGTGGATACATGGAATGTTGCTCCTCGGTTTCTGTACATTCTGCCATCCATTTCTACCGTGTAATTTTGTGTATGCTCATCGTATCCAATTATCTTGAATGGTCCACGCCAGTGCGGTTGCAATTTCTTGCTACGTCCTGATTCTGTTGCGAATAAACTTCCGTATACCAGTAACAAATTACCCTTTCCTATCGGTGTATGGTGTCTGCATCGTTTTGCTGGCATTCTCGTGTTTCTAAATCGCGCCATTTTAATCGCATTGAATGCCGCGTTCTGGATTGCTTGATGCCTGTTTAGTAATTCGTTAGCAGCCGGTACTGCGGAGTTCTGGAAGTTTGCTAGGGGCAGTAGTGGGTAATTCTTCCCCAAAATGGCTTTATATGGTGACACACCGAGAGTTTCTGACCATCCCGCATTCAGGTATACTGCTGTCTCTGGTATAGCATCAAACCAATTGTTTTGTCTGGCTTTGACTAGGTTTTGGAGAGCTGGTTTCAATTTTCGAATTTTCCTTTTGACCTGTCCATTCGTTTCATGATGGCCTGGTGCCGCCTTGATATGTTCGATGCCTAGCGATCGACACTGTTGTCTCCACACATGTGACTCAAACCTTGGGTCCACATCGCTTACTAGAGATGTTGGGTAGCCATGGGGTGTAAATATTTTGTTGCGTAGAAGTTCGCAGCTTGTTATTGCCGTTACTTGCTTTGTTGTAGGTATAAGCCACGTGAATCCTGAAAACCTATCCATCGCAACTAGGATTGTGTCATATCCCCATGAATTGTGGAAGGGTCCCGCAAAGTCAATGGCTATTGATTTGAAGGTTTCCGACGGCAGTGTAATTGCCTTAGCCTTTCCTTCTGGTAATTTTGTAGGTTCCTTATTTACCTGGCATGTGTGGCACTGGGCTACATACGCTCTAAAGTCCTTCCGCATTTCAGGCCAAAACAGGTACTCCGTTGCGTACCGTAAGTTTCGTTCAACACTGTGGTGGCCTTTGTTGTGAATTACGCTAATGACATATTCTCTTGATGTCATATTTCCGTATGCGGGGCCTCTCGGGACATACAGGCAGTCTTTCCCGTATCTGGTTTTTGCGTATAGCATTCTGTTTGCAACCTTGTAAGAGGACAAGTCTCCTGTGGAGTCCATCTTCTCATTTACCTTCTTCCAAATTGGTTCTTTCCGGTATGCTGCTACCATGTGTGCTCAGAATGTTCCAATCGTTTTATTGACTGCTTGTAAGGTGTCGTGTTCGTCTTCTATCTCGCTTCCTCTAGTTGTCTCAGGTAGGCCATCCTCCTCCTTGTCTTCTAAGACATCATAAAGCCCGCGCCGGTATTCTGTCATTGTCGGGGGCATTACTGAGACTATCGTCTCATTGGTAAGGCTTTCTAGCCGCTCCGCTCGCCTAATGGGTGGTGGGCTATCAGGTCCTGGCATTCGGAATGCCGCTATTGTGTCTGTCGTAAGATTTTCTATTGGTTCAGGCTCAGGCATCTGGAATGCTGGGGCTTCCGGGTTTAGCAGTGCCGGAATTGCATAAGACCTAGGCGTACGCTGGGCAAGGGTGGACGGTCCTTCTCCTGCACTAATTGGTCTTTCGCCGGTGGTTTGTTGCCATTCCCAGTCATTGAGTTCAGGGGACTTGGGAGGGCTCGGGTCGATTTCTGTGCTTGGAGGGCTCGGTCCTTCACTAAGTGGGTAAGGGGTCGATTTTCCCCGTTGTCTAGGATGCTTGTTTGTGAATTTGATCTCGGTTTGATGATATGGGCAATGACCCATGTAACTGTGTGAATAGTGTAGGGCACCATGTTAGAGTTCTTCCAGTTGCGTACTTCGCAGGGTATGCTGGTCACTCCAATCGTTTCCTGCAGTGATTGAGCAGGGGCTTTCAGGGGGTACAGGGGCCTCGTTTGGGTTCTCAGTATAGGAGAAAGGAGGGGAAGTAGGGGAGAACTCATGCATGGGCTCCCTTGAGTTTGATTCTTGCTTGTAGACCGTGTTATCCGAGATGTCATCCGATTCCTTCATATAATCGTGGACATAGAGTGGATTCAAGTCTGATTCTCCCTTGTATATCCGGGAAAGGGCATCAGCTAAATAGTTCGTGCTTCCTGGCGTGTAGACTATTTTGGCGTCGTGTTTTCCCAAGGCACTTAGGCATCTCACCTGCTTTCTGCTTGGATTCTTTGCCGTTCGCAGGTGTGTTAAGTATTGGTGGTCTGTGACGATCGTGAAGGAGTCTCCCATTAGTACATTGTGGAACCGATTAAGCGCTTCCACTATTGCTAAGGCCTCTTTATGGCTGGTCCCCTAGTTCATTTGAGCATGGGTGAACTTTCTACTGTATAACGCAGCTGGACGTGCCGTCTCATAAGTGGGTCCCTGCCCCATTCATGCTCTAACTCCTAAATCTGAGGCGTCTGTAACCAACCAAATGGGTTCCTCGCTCCGTATGTCTATTCGTCGCATGATTGGTGATCGATAATTCGCTTTCGGGCCATATCGAATGCGGTCTGATGGGTCGTTGTCCATACGAATTCGGCGTTTCCTGTTAGCTCGGTTAGCGGTGCCGTCAACGTAGGATGGTGTGGGAGAAACTGGGCCACATAATTCACTATTTCTAGGAATCGTTGCAATTCCTTCTTGTTTTTTGGTGTTTTCTATTTTTCAATGGATGATATTTTCTGGGGGGAGGCATGGATCCCCTCACTGTCCACTATGTGTCCTAATACTGCCAATTTGTCCGCAAAAAGTNACGATAGCACACGAAACTATACAAGTATCAAACAATACTGTGAAACCAAACATAAAACAATGTATGTATCAAACGATAGCATACGAAACCATACAAGTATCAAACGATACTGTGAAACCAAACATAAAATAACCTAGTACCCGTACTGGTTACAAAAGTGAGACTCCTTTGACAAGATAGTCAAATGGGCTAAATGCAAGGATGCTATCCTTTGTGAAACAGGAGTTTACCAAACCCACATACTGCAGCAGAAAAACAGTAAAGGATCATCTTCACGGAACAATACAAGAAAGGATGAACCATAGCGCAAAGGTTCAGAAGACAAGAAAGATAAGAAGCAGAAACGATGCGATAACGGCACATGTTTCAAATACGGGAAAAATGTGCACTATTCAAGGGACTGTTATGCCGAAAAGGGAAAAGGAAAAATGGCTCAGCGAGAGGCTAGCATGAACCACATGAAAGCAACTGAATACAATGAAGTGGAAATTAATTAGGTAGAAATGGAAAGCATCCGAACCCAATCAGCACTAACCACAAGGGCCCGTGATGCACTAGAAGGAACGATCTATATAGAGGGCCCTCCAGCAAAAGTACTGTTCGATACAGGAACAATCAGTTGTGACATTATTAGCACTACCTTTATCTCAACCCACGGCATACAAACAGAACCCCTACCTCAACTAACAACACTCAACATGGCAATGAAAGGTTCTCGCTCTTCAAGCCACAAGAAATGTGGGCTGACCACAGCAATCAGGAAAAAGAAATGGACAAATCAGGAGATATTGGTAGGCAACTGGGCAAAGTATGATGCCCTGATTGGAATACCATTCCTGAAAAGACACAATGCCCGTATCGGGTATGGGGACACAGCAGTGGAGTTTCCCGCTGACAAACCATGCGTACTATGCAAATCAACAAGCGCGGAAGTCCAAGCCGCGCTTACAGATGCAACCTCAGCAAGACTGGAGGAAGAATACAAGGATGTATTCCCGGACAGGGTCCCTGAAATGCTACCCCCTGTGCATAAGATTAAGCATCACATTCGGCTAAAAAACCCAACAGATCTAAAAAACCAACTGACATACTCAATTACAGAAGCATATAAGGAGAAACTCATGAACACGATAAGGGAGAAATTACGAGCTGGAGAAATTGTATGACAGGAGGTTCCCAGAGCGGCATATATGTTCCTACAACGTAAGCCAGATGGAAGGATCCACCCCCTGGTGGACCTGAACATAAGAAACGATAACATGATCATAGATAGTCCATTGATCCCTAACCAACAGCAGATCCTTAACCACATTGGACAACCAAAATGTAGGAGTACAATTGACCTGAGCGATGCATACTTCCAAACACGAGTGGACAAGGACAGCGTTAAGTTCAACTCATTCAAAACCCTATTCGGAGGATTTGCCACCAAAGTAATGCTACAAGGAGACATGAATGCACTAGTGTAACGTGTTCGGGCTAGGCCCTAGTCACGTNTGTTGCTGGTGCATTCATGTCTCCTGGGAGCATTACTTTGCTCACAAATGCTCCGAACGGGGTTTTGAATGAGTTGAACTTAACACTGTCCTTGTCCGTGGGTGTTTGGAAGTATGTGTCGCTTAGGCTGATCTTACTCCTGAATTTTGCTCGTCCTATTCGGTTAAGGATCTGCTGTTGATTTGGAATTGAAGGACTATCCATGATCGTATTATCATTTCTCACTTTTAGGTCCACCAGGGGGCGGATACTTCCATCGGACTTTGGTTGTACAAACATAGGCGCTGCTCCAAGTACCTCTTGTCGTACAATCACTCCACTTCGTAATTTCTCATTTATCCAGTTCATCAGTTTTTCCTTGTAGGCTTCTGGGATGGAGTATGTTGGTTGGTTTTGTAGGTCAGTTGGATCCTTTAGCCGGATGTGGTAGCTAATCTTACGCACTGGGGGTAGCGTTTCAGGGACTTTGTCCGGGAATACCTCCTTGTATTCGTCCAACAATGTTTTTGAGCTGGTGTCAGACACAGCGGCTCCGAATTCCCCGCTTGTTGTTTTACATAGCACACGTAGTTTGTCATCAGGAAATTCCACTGTGGTATCCCCACACCTGATAAGAGCATTATGTTTTTTCAGGAATGGCATTCCAATCAGGGCGTTGTACTTTGTCAAGTTTCCTACCAACATCTCCTGATTAGTCCATTTCTTTTTTCCGATTCCTACGGTCAGTCCACATTTCTTGTGGCCTGAAGAGCGGGATCCTTTCATAGCCATATTGACTGTTGTTGGTTGGGGTAGAGGCTATGTAGGGATGCCATGGGTATAGATAAAGGTGGCGCTAATTATGTCACAGCCTATTGTTCCCGTGTCTAATAGTACCTTTGCTGGGTGGCCTTCTATGTAAATTGTTCCTTCAAGAGCGTCACGGGACCTTATTGCCAACGTTGGTTGCGTTCGTAGGCTTTCCATTTCCACTGAGTTAATTTCCACTTCGTCATATTCTGTTGCTTCCATGTGGTTTGTGCTAGCCTCTCACTTAGCGGCCTTTTCTTTTCCTTTTTTGGAATAGCAATCCTTTGCCTAGCGCCCCTTTTTTCCGCATTCGAAACATGTGCCTTCCTCACGTCGTTTTTGCTTCTTGTCTTTCTTGTCCTTTGAATCTTTTCAATATGCTTTATCCTTTTTTGTATTATCCCGCGATGGTGATCCCTTGCTATTTCTTTCCTTTGGTATGTGGGTTCGGTAGACTCCTGTTTCATACAGGATAGCATCCTTCCACTCGGCCCGACTGACTATCTTGTCCAAGGAATCACCATCCTCCTCTATGGGTTCTACCTACTGGCGTAGTCTGGGATGCATTGCTTCATACAATCTTTGTCACAGCGTATACTGAGACACTGTCCCGGTAGGCAATCGTCCATAATACATCAAGAGCGCCGTTACGACCAGGGTTATTCTTTCTGTTTTACCATTTCATACTTGCTGGATATCCTTGAACCTTTTGTATAGTTCTTTCGTGTTTCACGAGGATTGGAATCTCTCTCTCAAGTACTTTAACAGGGTCGTGCCACAGATTTTTTCCCCACTCTCATAGTGGTTCATTGCTCGATGGTATGCTTCTTCTGCCTTTCCGGTGCAGAAGATTTCAAAGTATGCTCCGCTTCCTTCCTTAGTTTTGTCCACTCCGTGCAGGGCCAGGTATTGAGAGGGTGTTATAACCCACCGATCAAATAGTTCAGGTTTTAAGTCGTCCTTTTCGCCCGAGAAAGAGGGTGGTAGCGTAAGTTTTATTTTAGGTCCTGTTTGCCCGGTCCCTGGGCCGGGCGGTCCGGCGGATTCACGTTCAGACATTTCGTGTTCGGACTCTTTGTTACTCGAACTATTGTCTGAGGAGCTTTCTGGAGAGTTGCTGGGGAATTCGTCTGGTGGTTGCCTTACTACCGAGTGACATGATGCTTCTTCGTCGTCTTCTTCCTTCTTAGGTATCCCGACAGGTATGGTAGGTTTCTTCGGTGGTTGCGCTGGGGCCTTTCCTTTGCTGGGACTGAGGGGAAATAGCCCAGGAAGGCTAGTTGCTGCCTTAGCTAATTCGTCAGTAGATTCGCTACAGGTCTGCTTGGCCAAGTCTCGTGCTAGCTGTCGTTCCGCTTTGTCAATCGAGAATCCGCTCCTTGGTCCTTTCGGTTTCTTGGGTTGCCTTTTCCTGGTAAGGCCTTCTTGTGGCACCAGCTTCCCACTTCGAGTCTCTAGTGACTCAATGGTGTCGTGTTGGCGCAGCCGAATCCTTCGTGGTTCTGCCGCTCCCCGATGCTAACTTTGCTATTGGACCTTTCGTAGGTTGATTAGACCAGGTCCCTGTAGGTTTCTTAACCACTTGCCGAGGTTAAAAAAATGTAACGTGTTTGGGCCAGGCCCTAGTCACGTAGCGGTACGATAGGAGCAGATGGCTTTGTGATCAACACAAAGCGAGCGCTGCTTGCTAAAGGAGGCTTCGAACGGGGTGTAATAGGAGATCAAAGAAGTAACCGTTCAACCAAGTATATTTAAGAATACTGTCTGTCGAAGTCTGCTGTTTCCATCGCGGGAATCAGCGGTCTTTAAATACAGCATATCGCTTATCTCCAGTATGAGCGATATTGCAAAACATTGTGTGTATCAACCGATAGCACACGAAACAATACAAGTATCAAACGATACTGTGAAACCAAACATAAAACAATGTGTGTATCAACCGATAGCACACGAAACAATACAAGTATCAAACGATACTGTGAAACCAAACATAAAACAATGTGTGTATCAACCGATAGCACACGAAACAATACAAGTATCAAACGATACTGTGAAACCAAACATAAAACAATGTGTGTATCAACCGATAGCACACGAAACAATACAAGTATCAAACGATACTGTGAAACCAAACATAAAACAATGTGTGTATCAACCGATAGCACACGAAACAATACAAGTATCAAACGATACTGTGAAACCAAACATAAAACAATGTGTGTATCAACCGATAGCACACGAAACAATACAAGTATCAAACGATACTGTGAAACCAAACATAAAACAATGTGTGTATCAACCGATAGCACACGAAACAATACAAGTATCAAACGATACTGTGAAACCAAACATAAAACAATGTGTGTATCAACCGATAGCACACGAAACAATACAAGTATCAAACGATACTGTGAAACCAAACATAAAACAATGTGTGTATCAACCGATAGCACACGAAACAATACAAGTATCAAACGATACTGTGAAACCAAACATAAAACAATGTGTGTATCAACCGATAGCACACGAAACAATACAAGTATCAAACGATACTGTGAAACCAAACATAAAACAATGTGTGTATCAACCGATAGCACACGAAACAATACAAGTATCAAACGATACTGTGAAACCAAACATAAAACAATGTGTGTATCAACCGATAGCACACGAAACAATACAAGTATCAAACGATACTGTGAAACCAAACATAAAACAATGTGTGTATCAACCGATAGCACACGAAACAATACAAGTATCAAACGATACTGTGAAACCAAACATAAAACAATGTGTGTATCAACCGATAGCACACGAAACAATACAAGTATCAAACGATACTGTGAAACCAAACATAAAACAATGTGTGTATCAACCGATAGCACACGAAACAATACAAGTATCAAACGATACTGTGAAACCAAACATAAAACAATGTGTGTATCAACCGATAGCACACGAAACAATACAAGTATCAAACGATACTGTGAAACCAAACATAAAACAATGTGTGTATCAACCGATAGCACACGAAACAATACAAGTATCAAACGATACTGTGAAACCAAACATAAAACAATGTGTGTATCAACCGATAGCACACGAAACAATACAAGTATCAAACGATACTGTGAAACCAAACATAAAACAATGTGTGTATCAACCGATAGCACACGAAACAATACAAGTATCAAACGATACTGTGAAACCAAACATAAAACAATGTGTGTATCAACCGATAGCACACGAAACAATACAAGTATCAAACGATACTGTGAAACCAAACATAAAACAATGTGTGTATCAACCGATAGCACACGAAACAATACAAGTATCAAACGATACTGTGAAACCAAACATAAAACAATGTGTGTATCAACCGATAGCACACGAAACAATACAAGTATCAAACGATACTGTGAAACCAAACATAAAACAATGTGTGTATCAACCGATAGCACACGAAACAATACAAGTATCAAACGATACTGTGAAACCAAACATAAAACAATGTGTGTATCAACCGATAGCACACGAAACAATACAAGTATCAAACGATACTGTGAAACCAAACATAAAACAATGTGTGTATCAACCGATAGCACACGAAACAATACAAGTATCAAACGATACTGTGAAACCAAACATAAAACAATGTGTGTATCAACCGATAGCACACGAAACAATACAAGTATCAAACGATACTGTGAAACCAAACATAAAACAATGTGTGTATCAACCGATAGCACACGAAACAATACAAGTATCAAACGATACTGTGAAACCAAACATAAAACAATGTGTGTATCAACCGATAGCACACGAAACAATACAAGTATCAAACGATACTGTGAAACCAAACATAAAACAATGTGTGTATCAACCGATAGCACACGAAACAATACAAGTATCAAACGATACTGTGAAACCAAACATAAAACAATGTGTGTATCAACCGATAGCACACGAAACAATACAAGTATCAAACGATACTGTGAAACCAAACATAAAACAATGTGTGTATCAACCGATAGCACACGAAACAATACAAGTATCAAACGATACTGTGAAACCAAACATAAAACAATGTGTGTATCAACCGATAGCACACGAAACAATACAAGTATCAAACGATACTGTGAAACCAAACATAAAACAATGTGTGTATCAACCGATAGCACACGAAACAATACAAGTATCAAACGATACTGTGAAACCAAACATAAAACAATGTGTGTATCAACCGATAGCACACGAAACAATACAAGTATCAAACGATACTGTGAAACCAAACATAAAACAATGTGTGTATCAACCGATAGCACACGAAACAATACAAGTATCAAACGATACTGTGAAACCAAACATAAAACAATGTGTGTATCAACCGATAGCACACGAAACAATACAAGTATCAAACGATACTGTGAAACCAAACATAAAACAATGTGTGTATCAACCGATAGCACACGAAACAATACAAGTATCAAACGATACTGTGAAACCAAACATAAAACAATGTGTGTATCAACCGATAGCACACGAAACAATACAAGTATCAAACGATACTGTGAAACCAAACATAAAACAATGTGTGTATCAACCGATAGCACACGAAACAATACAAGTATCAAACGATACTGTGAAACCAAACATAAAACAATGTGTGTATCAACCGATAGCACACGAAACAATACAAGTATCAAACGATACTGTGAAACCAAACATAAAACAATGTGTGTATCAACCGATAGCACACGAAACAATACAAGTATCAAACGATACTGTGAAACCAAACATAAAACAATGTGTGTATCAACCGATAGCACACGAAACAATACAAGTATCAAACGATACTGTGAAACCAAACATAAAACAATGTGTGTATCAACCGATAGCACACGAAACAATACAAGTATCAAACGATACTGTGAAACCAAACATAAAACAATGTGTGTATCAACCGATAGCACACGAAACAATACAAGTATCAAACGATACTGTGAAACCAAACATAAAACAATGTGTGTATCAACCGATAGCACACGAAACAATACAAGTATCAAACGATACTGTGAAACCAAACATAAAACAATGTGTGTATCAACCGATAGCACACGAAACAATACAAGTATCAAACGATACTGTGAAACCAAACATAAAACAATGTGTGTATCAACCGATAGCACACGAAACAATACAAGTATCAAACGATACTGTGAAACCAAACATAAAACAATGTGTGTATCAACCGATAGCACACGAAACAATACAAGTATCAAACGATACTGTGAAACCAAACATAAAACAATGTGTGTATCAACCGATAGCACACGAAACAATACAAGTATCAAACGATACTGTGAAACCAAACATAAAACAATGTGTGTATCAACCGATAGCACACGAAACAATACAAGTATCAAACGATACTGTGAAACCAAACATAAAACAATGTGTGTATCAACCGATAGCACACGAAACAATACAAGTATCAAACGATACTGTGAAACCAAACATAAAACAATGTGTGTATCAACCGATAGCACACGAAACAATACAAGTATCAAACGATACTGTGAAACCAAACATAAAACAATGTGTGTATCAACCGATAGCACACGAAACAATACAAGTATCAAACGATACTGTGAAACCAAACATAAAACAATGTGTGTATCAACCGATAGCACACGAAACAATACAAGTATCAAACGATACTGTGAAACCAAACATAAAACAATGTGTGTATCAACCGATAGCACACGAAACAATACAAGTATCAAACGATACTGTGAAACCAAACATAAAACAATGTGTGTATCAACCGATAGCACACGAAACAATACAAGTATCAAACGATACTGTGAAACCAAACATAAAACAATGTGTGTATCAACCGATAGCACACGAAACAATACAAGTATCAAACGATACTGTGAAACCAAACATAAAACAATGTGTGTATCAACCGATAGCACACGAAACAATACAAGTATCAAACGATACTGTGAAACCAAACATAAAACAATGTGTGTATCAACCGATAGCACACGAAACAATACAAGTATCAAACGATACTGTGAAACCAAACATAAAACAATGTGTGTATCAACCGATAGCACACGAAACAATACAAGTATCAAACGATACTGTGAAACCAAACATAAAACAATGTGTGTATCAACCGATAGCACACGAAACAATACAAGTATCAAACGATACTGTGAAACCAAACATAAAACAATGTGTGTATCAACCGATAGCACACGAAACAATACAAGTATCAAACGATACTGTGAAACCAAACATAAAACAATGTGTGTATCAACCGATAGCACACGAAACAATACAAGTATCAAACGATACTGTGAAACCAAACATAAAACAATGTGTGTATCAACCGATAGCACACGAAACAATACAAGTATCAAACGATACTGTGAAACCAAACATAAAACAATGTGTGTATCAACCGATAGCACACGAAACAATACAAGTATCAAACGATACTGTGAAACCAAACATAAAACAATGTGTGTATCAACCGATAGCACACGAAACAATACAAGTATCAAACGATACTGTGAAACCAAACATAAAACAATGTGTGTATCAACCGATAGCACACGAAACAATACAAGTATCAAACGATACTGTGAAACCAAACATAAAACAATGTGTGTATCAACCGATAGCACACGAAACAATACAAGTATCAAACGATACTGTGAAACCAAACATAAAACAATGTGTGTATCAACCGATAGCACACGAAACAATACAAGTATCAAACGATACTGTGAAACCAAACATAAAACAATGTGTGTATCAACCGATAGCACACGAAACAATACAAGTATCAACCGATACTGTAAAAACCAAACATAAAACCCTAGTAACCCGTACCGGTTACAACTAGCAACATTTCTATGAATAATGGAAGACCTCCTAAGCGAATTCTTACATCACTTTCTATGGGTATACATTGATGATATTCTCATATTCTCTGATATACCAGAAGAGCATGAAGGGCACATATGGCAGGTATGTGACTGACTCGGAAAGGGAAAATTCTATGCAAGCAAAAGAAAGTCAGTACTATTCGCAGACAGGCTAGAAGTCCTAGGACACATAGTGGATAGTGAAGGAATCCATGCATCCCGCCAGAAAATATCGTCTATCGCAGGTTGGGAAAGGCCCCAAAACAAAAAGGAATTGCAACGCTTTCTAGGAATAGTGAACTATGTGGCCCAGTTCCTCCTACATCATGCGACCATGACAGCACCATTAACGGAGTTAATGGGGAATGCCAAATTCGTATGGACAACTACCCATCAGACCACATTCGAAATGGTAAAAAAATGAATTATCGATCACCAAGTCATGCGGCCAATATATATAAGAAGCAAGGAACCAATTTGGCTAGTAACGGACACCTCTGATTTGGGGATAGGGGCATGAGTAGGACAAGGACCCACCAACGAGACACCTCGTCCAGCCGCGTTACATAGCAGGAAATTCACCAACGCACAGATGAATTATGGAACCACCAATAAAGAGGCCTTAGCAATAGTCGAAGCGCTTAATCGGTTCCACAATGTACTAATGGGAAATTCCTTTACAATAGTTACAGACCACCAACCCCTGACACACCTATGAATGGCAAAGAACCCAGGCAGAAAGCAGGTTAGATGGCTCAGTGCCTCAGGAAAGTACGACACGAAGATAGTCTATGCACCAGGAAGTACAAACTATTTAGCTGATGCCTTTTCCTATATATACAAGAGAGGATCAGACTTAAACCCACTCTATATCCACTATCATACAAAGGAAGCAAACAACGTCTCGGATAACACAGTCTACGAGCAAGATTCAAACACGATGGAACCCGAAGAAGACATCTCCCCTACCTCCTCTTCTTACTCATACACTGAGTACCCTAGCGAGGCCCCTGTACCCCTCAAAAGCCCCTGCTCAATTACTCCAGGAAATGATTGGGGCGACCAGTGTACCTTGCGAAGCGCACCACCTGAAGAACTCCAACATAGCACATTGCACTACTCACACTATTATCTGGATCATTGCCCATATCATCAAACCAAAATCAAATTCACAAGCAACTATGCTAGACGGCGGAGAAACCCAACTCCTAACCCTCCTAGTGAGGGACCAAGCCCCCCAGGTACAGAAATTGACCTAAGCCCTCCGAGGTCCCCCAAAATCAATGACTGGGAATGGCAACAAACAATCGGCAGAAGACCAAACAGCGCTAGAGAAGGGTCTTCCACCCTTGCCCAGCTGACGCCCAGATCTTATGCAATCCCGGCACTGCTACACGCGAACGCCCTAGCATTCCGAATGCCAGGACCTGACAGCCTACTACCGATGAGACAAGCAAAATGATTAGAAAGCCTCAGCAATGAAATGATAGTTTCAGTAATATCCCCAACGATGAGTAAATATTGACACGGACTTTACAATGTCTTGGAAGACAGCAAGGAGGATAACCAACCTGAGACCAACAGGGGAAGTGAGGTGGAAGACGAGCGCGATACCTTACAAACAATCAATGAAATGATCAGGACGTTCCAAGCACATGTGGTTGCAGCATACCAGAGAGAACCAATATGGAAAAAGGTTAATGAAAGTATGGACTCCACAGGAGATTTATCCTCCTGCAAGATTGCAAATGGATTGCTATACGCAAAAACTAGATATCGAAAAGACTACCTGTATATTCCAAAAGGCCCCGTATACAGATATACGACATTAAGGGAGTACGTCATTAGCGAAATCCACAACAAAGACCACCACAGTCCTGAACCAAACTTAGAGTACACTACCGAGTACCTATTTTGGCCTGAACTGCGGAAGGACTTCAGAGCATATGTGGCCCAATACGACACCTTTCAGATAAACAAAGAACCCACAAAGTTACCAGAAGGAAAGGCTCAGACAATTGTTCTATCATCAGAAATTTTCAAGTCGATGGCTATTGACTTTGCGGGACCCTTCCATAACTCATGGGAATGTGACACAATCCTAGTTGCGATTGATAGGTTTTCGGGATTCACATGGCTCATACCTGCAACTAAGCAAGTGATGGTAATACCAACCTGAGAACTTCTACGCAACAAAATGTTTACACCCCATGGCTACCCAACGTCTCTGGCAAGCGATGCTGACCCACGATTTGAGGTACATGTGTGGAGACAGCAGTGTCAATCGCTCGGCATTGTGCATATCAAGGCGGCACTAGGCCACCATGAAATGAATGGACAAGTCGAAAGGAAAATTCGAGAATTAAAAACAGCTCTAGGAAATCTAGTCAGTGCAAGACAAAACAATTGGTTTGATGCTATACCAGAAATGGCAGTATACCTAAATGCAGGATGGTCGGAAACTCTTGATATGTCACTATATAAAGCTGTTTTTGGAAAAATTACCCACTACTCCCTGTATCGAATTTCAGGAACTCCGCAGTACTGGCCACCGACGAATTGTTGAACAGACACTAAGCAATTCGGAAGACGGCATTTAATGCTATCAAATTGGCACGATTTAGGAGCATAAGAACAGTAGCAAAGCGGCGCAGACACCATACACCGATAGGGAAAGGTAACTTGTTATTGGTTTATAGAAGCCTTTTCGCAACGGAAACAGGACGAAGCAAGAAACTGCAACTGCACTGGCGAGGACCATTCCAGATAATTGAATATGATAAATATATGCAAAACTACGTGGTAGAAATAGACAGCAGAATGTACAGAAATGGACCAGTGATATTTCACACATCTACTATGAAACAATATCTCCCTAACAACAATATCACCTTCCCCGGAAGAAGACACACAAAGCCACCTCTGATCACGGTTAACGAAAAATCAGGACGGGAGGTGGAGGTTATACAGGACCACAGGAAGCGCTATGACCGCAACCAGTTTCTGGTAAAATAGATGGGATATCCAGAAACAGAAAATAGCTGTGAAGCGCTCGAAGGGTTAGAAAATGCGATGGAACTGGTAAACTAATGGTGGGAGGACAACAAACTGGAGGACGAGCTACCCACTATAATAAACCGTGTAATGGTGGCATGGAGCCCAACCCTGCCGGAAATACAACACTTCCACCCAGAGACATATGAAAAGATACAAGATGGATTTTGGTTAGCCCATATTGAAAGTGGTTTCGAAAGTAGCGAAGATGAGAATCAGGTCATAGAAGATGAACCAGCATACCTCACTTGGCTGGCCGAGGCCGAGTACTAGAAGTAACAAGGAAAGAAATATACCATCCAACAGCCTTACGATGTCAAACTATGAGCAAGTACCATGGAGACTACGCCATCAGCTAATGGAACTGTTGGTGAACCGTGATATTATTTCTAGATAATACCTGACACACCAACTATTCATACACATTTGCAACAAATGCCTAAAAATAACAACTGGATCAACGGGATGGATGTGGGGTGAAACAATGTCTGATACATTTTGCTTTGAAAGTGGATGTTACCAGAGTACAGAAAAATGTACGATGTGCATGGAAAGGGAAGCAACTGAAATTAAGTACCACCCACCTTCCCTGAATACTTAAGTGAGATCGACACCTAAGCGAGGTGAATACCCAGACATAAATACTACCCGCCATCTCTCAAACTCCTGCGAAGAGAAAAAACCGCACTACCAGACCTCCAATCCGAAGAGAAAAAACCACACTACCTGTAACGTGTTCAGGCTAGGCCCTAGTCACGTGGCGGTACGATAGGAGCAGATGGCTTCTTGATCAACAAGAAGTGAGCGCTGCTGGCTAAAGGAGGCTTCGAACGGGGTGTAATAGGAGATCAGAGAAGTAACCATTCAACCAAGTATATTAAGAATACTGTCTGTCGAAATCTACTGTTCCCATCACAGAAATCAGTGGTCTTTAAATACAGCATATCGCTTATCTTCAGTATGAGCAATATTGCCAAAGAATGTGTGTATCAACCGATAGCACACGACACAATTCAAGTATCAAACGATACTGTGAAACGAAACATAAAACAATGTGTGTATCAACTAATAGCACACGAAACAATAAAAGTATCAAACGATACCGTGAAACCAAACATAAAACAATGTGTGTATCAACCGATAGCATATAAAACAATAGAAGTATCAAACGATACCGTGAAAGGAAACATAAAACTAATCTAGTACCCGTACCGGTTATACACCCAAAATAAAAAAACAATTTCACAAAAGAAAATAATCTAATGAAATCCTAACAGCTGGTAATCCCGCTATTCTCCTACAAGTCCACTTAGGACCCATCCTTATCGTCATTGCTATCCTGCAACAATCTCATGTTGTCCTTCAACATACATTCTGCACCCTCCAACCATCTTTCCAAACACTCCCAACATGGCATTCCACACACAAAGCATGCTGACTCCCAGTAGTGTGGCAGGTCCACAAAGTTCCGTACTATCCGGTCCTCCCATTCCTCTGTCTCCACATCAATTCGTCCACAATCCTCATTGTGATCAATGCAAAAAACTTTCCAGTATGCGCTTTCTGGGATGATTTCTCGCTACAGCAGGTACTCCAAAATGAGGTCTCATCCCTTTATGCTGACTTCTTCGTAGTTCGACATTTTGTTTCTTTCGCATAAGAGTAAGGTTTGTAAGGGGGTAAAGGTTTGGAGGTCCGGTGGTGTGGTCTGTTTTCTTCAGCGGTTTAGATGGATGGTGGGTGGCATTTATGTTTCGGTGGTAACCTCGCTTAGCTGTTGGCCTCGCTTAGGTCTTTAGAGAAAGGGGGGTGCTGCTTAATTTCGGTTTCTTCTGTTTCCATGCAACCGTCATATTTTTCTATGCTCAGGTAGCACCTGCTACCGAAGTGGAACACATCTGAACCTGATCCTCCCCACCTTCGTCCCGTCGATTCTGTTGTTATTTCTAAGCATTTGTTGCACATGTGTATGAATAGTCGGTGTGTAAGGTATCGTCTAGGGATAATATCACGGTTCACCAACAGTCCCATTAGCTGATGTTTTAGTCTCCAATGCACTTGCTTTTAGTTTGTCATTGTAAGGCTGTTGGATGGAGTGTTTTTTCCTTTCGCTATTGCCAGTACTCTGCCTCAGCCAGCCAGGCTAGGTATGCTGCTTCATCGTCCATAACCCTGTTTTGATCTTCGCTGCTTTCGAAATCGCTCTCGAAGTGGGCTGACCAAAATCCGTCCTGTATTCCTTGGTTTGTGTCCGGGCGCAGGTGTTGGATTTCTGGTAGGGTTGCGCTCCACGCCACCATCACATGGTTTATCATAGGGGGTAGCTCATCCTCCGGTTTGTTGTCTTCCCACCATTGATTAACCACTTCCATCGCATTTTCCAATCCTTCACGGGGTTCCCAGCGATTTTCAGTTTCCGGGTACCCCACCCATTTCACTAGGAATTGGTCATGGTCATATAGTCCTCGGTGGTCTCGTATGGTTTCCACTTCCCATTCCGGTTTCTCGTTAACCACGATCGGGGGGTGGTTTTGCGTAGCTCCTGGCAGGGAAGGAGATATCGTCATTAGGGCGGTATCTTTTCACGGTAGATGCATGGAATGTTGCTTCTCGGTTCCTGTACATTCTGCCATCCATTTCTACCGTGTAATTTTGTGTATGCTCATCGTATCTGATTATCTTGAATGGTCCACGCCAGTGCAGTTGCAATTTCTTGCTGCGTCCCGACTCTGTTGCGAATAAACTTCTGTATACCAGTAATGGATTACCCTTTACAATCGGTGTATAGTGTCTGTATTGTTTTACTGCCGTTCTCGTGCTTCTAAATCCTGTCATTTTAATCGCATTGAATACCGCGTTCCGGATTGTTTGGTGCTTGTTTAATAATTCGTCGGCATCTGGTACTGCGGAGTTCTTGAAGTTTGCTAGGGGCAGTAGTGGGTAATTCTTTCCGAAAATAGCCTTATATGATGACATACCAAGAGTTTCTGATCATCCCGCATTCAGGTATGCGGCTGTCTGTGGTATGGCATCAAACCAATTGTTTTGTCTGGTGTTGACTAGGTTTCGGAGAGCTGTCTTCAATTCTCGAATTTTTCTTTCGACCTGTCCATTCGTTTCATGATGGCGTGGTGCCGCCTCGATATGCTCAATGCCTAACGATCGACACTGTTGTCTCCATACATGTGATTCAAATCGTGGGTCCATATCGCTTACTAGAGATGTTGGGTAGCCATGGGGTATAAATATTTTGTTGCGTAGAAGTTCGCAGCTTGTTATTGCTGTTACTTGCTTCATTGTAGGTATAAGCCACGTGAACCCTGAAAACCTATCCATCGCAACTAGGATCATGTTGTATCCCCATGAATTGTGGATGGGTCCCGCAAAGTCAATGGCTATTGATTCAAAGATTTCCGATGGCAGGGTAATTGTCTGAGCCTTTCCTTCTGGCAATTTTGTAGGCTCCTTATTTACCTGGCATGTGTGGCACTGGGTTACATACGTTCTAAAGTCTTTTTGCATTTCAGGCCAAAATAGGTACTCCGTTGCATACCGTAAGTTTCGTTCAACACTGTGGTGGCCTTTGTTGTGAATTTCGCTAATGACATATTCTCTTAACGTCGTATTTCCGTATGCGGGGCCTTTTGGGACATACAGGCAGTCTTCCCCGTATCTGGTTTTTGTGTATAGAATTCCATTTGCAACCTTGTAAGAGAACAAGTCTTCTGTGGAGTCCATATTCTCATTTACCTTCTTCCAAATTGGTTCTTTCCGGTATGCTGCTACCATGTGTGCTCGGAACGTTCCAATCATTTCCTTGACTGTTTGTAAGGTGTCGCGTTCGACTTCTAAGTCGCTTCCTCTGGTTGTCTCATGTAGGTCTTCTGCCTCGTTGTCTTCCAAGACCTTGTATAGCCCCCCCCGGTATTCTGTCATCGTCGCGGGCATTACTGAGACTGTTGTCTCATTGGTAAGGCTTTCTAGCCGTTCCGCCCATCTAATCGGTGGTGGGCTATCAGGTCCTGACATTCAGAAGGCTGCTATTGTCTCGGCCCTAAGGTTTTCTATTGGTTCTGGCTCGGGTATTTGGAACACCGAGGCTTCTGGGTTTAACAGTGCCAGAATTGCATAAGATCTGGGGGTCGGCTGGGCAAGAGTGGACAGCCCTTCTCCCACACTAATCGGTCTTCCTCCGATCGGTTGTTGCCATTCCCAGTCCTTAATTTCGGGGGACTCCGGAGGGCTCGGGTCGATTTCTGTACTTGGGGGGCTTGGTCCTTCACCAAGCGCGTAAGGGGTCGATTTTCCCTGCCGCCTAGGATAGATGTTCATGAATTTGATCTCGGTTTGATGATATGGGCAATGGTCCACATAACAGTGTGAGTAGTGTAAGGTGCTATGTTGGAGTTCTTCGGGTAACGTACTGCGTAGGGTACACTGGTCACACCAATCGTTTCCTGCAGTGATGGGGCAGGGGCTTTCAGGAGGTACAGGGGCCTCGTTGGGGTACTCAGTATATGAGAAAGGAGGGGAAGTAGGGGAGAACTCATGCATGGCCTCCATTGTGTTTGATTCTTACTCGTAGACCGTGTTATCTGAGATGTCATCTGATTCCTTCGCATAATCATAGACATAGGGTGGATTCAAGTCTGATTCCCCCTCGTATACCTGGGAAAGGGCATCAGCTAAATAGTTCGTGCTTCCTGGTGCGTAGACTATTTTCGTGTCGTGTTTTTCGAAGGCACTTAGCGATCTCACTTGCTTTCTGCTTGGGTTCTTTGCCGTTCGTAGGTGTGTTAAGGGTTGGTGGTCTGTAACTGTTGTAAAGGAATTTCCCATTATTACATTGTGGAACCGATTAAGCACTTCGACTATTGCTAAGGCCTCCTTATCAGTGGTCCCATAGTTCATCTGAGCATTGGTGAACTTTCTGCTGTGTAACACGGCTGGTCGTGCCGTCTCATAAGTGGGTCCCTGTCCTACCCATGCTCCAACCCCTAAATCGGAGGTATCTGTAACCAACCAAATTGGTTCCTTGCTTCGTATGTCTATTGGTCGCATGACTTGGTGATCGATAGTTCGTTTTTGGACCGTATCAAATGCGGTCTGGTGGGTCGTTGTCCATACGAATTCAGTGTTTCCCGTTAAGTCAGTTAGCAGTGCCGTCAACGTCGCATGGTGTGGGAGAAACTGGGCCACATAATTCACTATTCCAAGGAATTGTTGCAATTCCTTCTTGTTTTTTGGTGTCTCCCATCCTGCAATGGAAGATATTTTCTGAGGGCAGGCATGAATTCCCTCGTTGTCCACGATATGTCCTAATACTTCCAACTTGTCCGCAAAAAGTACTGACTTCCTTTGGCTCGCATAGAATTTTGCTTTTCTGAGTCGATCATATACTTGGCGTATGTGTTTTTCAGGTTCCTCTGATGTGTCTAAAAATATAAGAATATCATCAATGTATACCCATACAAAATGATGTAAACATTCGCTTAGGAGGTCCTCCATTATCCGCATAAATGTTGCCGGTGCATTCATGTCTCCTTGTAGCATTACCTTGCTCACAAAGCCTCTGAACGGGGTTTTGAATAAGTTGAACTTAACACTGTCCTTGTCCTCTCGTGTTTGGAAATATGCATCGCTTAAGTCGATCTTACTCCTGAATTTCGCTCATCCTATTCGGTTCAGGATCTGCTGTTGGTTTGGAATCGATAGACTATCCATGACCGTGTTGTCGTTCCTTACCTTCAGGTTCACCAGGGGGTGGATCCTTCCGCCTGATTTGGGTTGTACAAACATAAGTGCCGCTCCAGGAACCTCCTGTCGTACAATTACTCCACTTCGTAATTTCTCGTTTATCCAGTTCATGAGTTTTTCTTTGTAGGCTTCTGGGATCGAGTATGTTGGTTGGTTTGGTAGGTCAGTTGGATCTTTTAGCCGAATGTGGTGGCTAATCTTTTGCACCGGGGGTAGTGTTTCAGGGACCTTGTCCGGGAATACATCCTTGTATTCTTCCAACAATGTTGTTGTGTTGGTGTCTAACACAGCAGCTTGGACTTCCCCACTTATTGGTTTGCACAGCACATATAGTTTGTCATCGGGAAATTCCACTGCTGTATCCTCACACCTGATAAGAGCATTATGTCTTTTCAGGAATGGCATTCCAATCAGGGCGTCGTATTTTGCCAAGTTCCCTACCAACATCTCCTGATTTCTCTATTTCTTTTTCCCGATTCCTGCGGTCAGTCCATATTCCTTGTGGCTTGAAGAGCGGGATCCTTTCATTCCTATATTGACTGTTGTTGGTTGGGGTAGAGGCTCCGTATGGATGCCACGGGTAGAGAGAAAGGTGGCACTTATTATGTCGCAGCCGATTGTTCCCGTGTCGAATAGTGTCTTTACTGGATGGCCTTCTGTGTGAATCGTTCCTGCAAGAGCATCACGGGGCCTGATTGTCCATATTGGTTGCGTTCGCAGGCTTTCCCTTTCCACTGAGTGAATTTCCACTTCATCGTATTTGGTTGCTTCCATGTGGTTTGTGCTAGCCTCTCGCTTAGCAGCCTTTCAGTTTCCTTTTTTGGAATAGCAATCCTTTGCGTAGTGCCCCTTTTTCCCGCATTCAAAACATGTGCCTTCCTCCCGTCATTTCTGCTTCTTGTCTTCCTTGTCTTTAGAATCCTTGCGGTATGGTTTATCCTTTTTCATATTATCCCGTGAGGATGATCCTTTGCTCTTCTTTTGTTGTAGTATGTGGGTTCGGTAGACTCCTGTTTCATGCAGGATAGCGTCCTTTCATTCGGCCCGCTTGGCTATCTTGTCAAAGGAATCACCCTCCTTCTCCATGGGTTCTACCTCCTGGCGTAGTCTGGGATGCATTGCCTCATACTATCTTTGTCACAGCATATACCGAGACACTGTCCTGCTAGGCAATCGTCCATGATACATCAAGAGATCCGTCGCGACCAAGGTTATTCTATCTGTTTTGCCATTTCGTACTTGCTGGATATCCTTGAACCTTTTGTATAGTTCTTCCGTGTTTCCCGAGGATTGGAATCTCTCTCTCAAGTACCTTATCAAGGTCATTTCTCGGATCTTTTCCCCCCTGTCATGGTGGTTCATTGCTTAGTGGTATGCTTCCTCTGCCTTTCCGGTACAGAACCTTCCGAAGTACGCTCCGCTTCCTTCCTTGGTTTTGTCCACTCCATGTAGGGCAAGGTATTGAGAAGTTGTTGTAACCCACTGGTCAAATACTTCGGGTTTTAAGTCGTTCGTTTCGCCCGCGAATGAGGGTGCCAGTGGAAGTTTGATTTTAGGTCTTGTTCACCCGGCCCCTGGGCCGGGCGGTCTGGCGGATTCTCCTTCGGACATAATGTGTTCAGACTCTGCGCTGCTCGAGCTGTCGTCTGGCGAGCTTTCGGGAGAGTCGCTGTGGAATTCATCCGGTGGCTGTCTTTTTACCCAGTGATCTGATGCTTCTTCTTCGCCTTCTTTCTTCTTAGGTCTTCCGACAGGTATGCTGTCTTTGTTCAGTCGTTGCGCCGGTGCCTTCCCTTTACTGGGACCGGAGGGAAAGTTCCCAGCAAGGCTGGTTGCTGCCTTTGCTAATTCGTCACTCCATTCGCTAAAGGTCTGCTTGGCCAAGTCTCGCGCTAGTTGTCATTCTGCTTCGTCAATCGAGAATTCCCTCTTTGGCCCTTTCAGTTTCTTGGGTTGTCTTTTCTTGGTAAGGCCTTCTCGTGGGACCTGCTTCCCCCTTCAAGTCTCCAGTGACTCAATAGTGTCGTATTGGCGGAGCCGAACCCCTCATAGTTCCGCCGCTCCCCGATGCTAGCTTCGCTATTGGACTTTTCGTAGGTTGATCAGACCAGGTCCCTGCAGGTTTCTTAACCATTTGTTGAGGTTAACAAAATGTAATGTGTTGGGGCTAGGCTCTAGTCACGTGGTGGTATGATAGGAGCAGATGGCTTCTTGATCAACAAGAAGCGAGCGCTGCTGGCTAAAGAAGGCTTCGAACAGGGTGTAATAGGAGGTCAGAGAAGTAACCGTTCAACCAAGTATATTAAGAATGCTGTCTGTCTAAGTCTACTGTTCCCATCGCGGAAATCAGCGGTCTTTAAATACAGCATATCGCTTATCTTCAGTATGAGCGATATTGCCAAACAATATGTGTATCAACTGATAGCACACGAAACAATTCAAGTATCAAATGATACCGTGAAACCAAACATAAAACAATTTGTGTATCAACCGATAGCACACGAAACAATAGAAGTATCAAAGGATACAGTGAAACCAAACATAAAACAATGTGTGTATCAACCAATAGCACATGAAACAATACAAGTATCAAACGATACTGTGAAACCAAACATAAAACAATGTGTGTATCAACCAATAGCACATGAAACAATAGCAGTATCAAACGATACTGTGAAACCAAACATAAAACTAATCTACTACCAGTACTGGTTACACTACCAGACCTCTAAACCAAAAGAAAAACCTTTACCCTCTTGCAAACTCTTACCCCTTTACAAAACTAAAAAATATCGACCTATGAGGAAATAAGCATCCAGGGACAACACATTATTGTTGACGAACTATTGCGCGGTGGAACCATTCTACTGGAGGCATACTGGAAAATGTTTTACGTCAACGACTGCGACGATTGCGGATGGACAAATATTGAAAAGGAGGATTGGCAGGACTGGACAGTCTGAAATTACATCGACCTACTGCACTACAAAGAATCAGGTTGCTGTGTGCGCAAAGCACCCTACCAGGAGTGTTTGGAGAAATGGCCGGAAGGCGCGGAATGGATATTGCAGGACGACATGAGATTGTTGCAGGATAGCAATAATGATGCGGATGGGTCCTATGGGGACCTTCAGGAGAATAGTGGGTTTACCAACTATTAGGATTTCATTAGGTTATTTTATTTGGTAAAATTGTTATTTTATTTTGGGAGTGTAACCGGTACAGGTACCAGGTTTGTTTTATGTTTGGTTTCATAGTATCGTTTGATACTTGTATTGTTTCATGTGCTATCAGTTGATACACACATTGTTTTATGTTTAGTTCCACAGTATGCTTTGATACTTGTATTGTTTCGTGTCCTATCGGTTGATACAGACATTGTTTTGGAATACCGCTCATACTAGAGATAAGTGATATGCTGCATTTAAAGACCGCAAATTCCCGCAGTGGAAACAGCTGTCTTCGACAGACAGTATTCTTAATATACTTGGTTGAATGGTTACTTCTTTGACCTCCTATTACATCCTGTTTGCAGACTCCTTTAGTAAGCAGCGCTCGCTTCTTGTTGATCAAGAAGCCATCTGCTCCTATCATAGCGCTACGCGACTGGGGCCTAGCCCGAACACGTCACAGGCTGAGTTTTACCTCCAGCATGTGTGGAAACACCACGGTCTCCCAGCCACCATCACCTCGCACCATAGTACCTGGTTTAACTCCGAATTCTGGCAGGTAGTTTGCGACTGATTGCAAGTATCCCATGAAATGTCAACCGCATTCCATCCCCAGTTTGACAGCCTGACTGATAGTGTCAACGCTATCGGGGAGCGATACCTATGTGCCTATATCAACTATCAACAGGACGACTGGGCCCTTTGGCTCCCCATGGCAGAATTCACTGCCAACAACCATGCCTCCTAGTCTACCAGCCTGTTCCCGTTCTTTGCCAACCGAGGTTACAACCCCCAAATAGACTTTCCTGATTCTCCGGAAGGGCCCCAAGAGGAATCCAAAGCTGGGGTGTTCATCCAACATCTGAAAAGGATCTACAGCCACCTTTATTCTGGAATTCTCTATGCCTAGGATTGTTAACAAGAGTACACAGATTGGAGATGCCTGCAGGCGCCCCACTACTGAGTAGGTGACAAAGTATAGCTCAACACCAGAAATATTGAGACCCACCGACTGTCGGAGAAGCTAGACCACAAACGTCTCAGCCCCTACCCTGTCACGGCTCAGATAGGCACCCATGCCTATTGCCTAGACCTTCTAGCTTCGATGAAGATACTCAATTTATTTCATATTTCCTTGCTTGAGCTAACTGATAAGAACCCCCTTCTAGGACAGGCTGTCCCTCCTCCACCATTGGTGGAAGTTGGCGCAGATGAGGAATGGCAAGTGGAGTGGGTAGAGATTGCCAAAATGGTGTGGGGATGGCTGAGGTACTTAGTTAGATCGAGGAGATTTGAGGAGGCCACCTGGGAACTCACCGAAACCGCCTACAGAATGGAAGCGATCAACGAGCTCCATTGCCGCTACCTGAACAAATCAGGCTTCTTTCCCAAGTAATGAACATGTGCCTCAGAGGGCTTTGGCGTAGCGGGGGAGAGCTAGTATCATAGCTGCCAAATAGTAGGCTGGTCGGGTTAGAGTATTTGCTGCAACAGAGAGAAAGAGTGATTTAGCTGAGGCTTTGCATAACAGAACCTCATGGAAACTGATGGAGGATCGCAGCTGTGCAGAAGAAAAGGGTTAGATGGTCCTGGATTTGTCAGCGGATGATTTTCCTTGATTATATAAAGGGGTGTGCCTCTCTTAGATTTACTTTCCTGAAGCAACCTGGTAATTTCCTGTCTACTGTAATAACCCAGCATACAGGGGCTATGGTAGACGGAACCTATACCCATACAGGTAGCCAGGAGGTGAACTGGTAGGAACCGGCAGGCAAGTAAGTACTTGACCTGTGGAGACCCGATGGCCCGGGCTCCGAGAATGAACAGAATTGGCTGGTCAAGGACTTAGGTACCTGGATACACCCTGGAGTTGTGTCAGTGTACTTAGTGACTTCTGAAGGGGCAGTTGCTCTGCTAGGCCGGGTAACTGGAGACAGGTCAGAAAGGTCTAACGCCGGCGACGGGATAGACAGGGTAACAGGGAAAAGTTATCTTGTCTGCTGGACAAGGTTACCCTGCCCTGGAGCTCAAGTTACCCTGCCCGGAGTCCTGAGTTACCCTACCTTTCAATACGAAGTCCCGCGGAGAGTTTGGGGAAATTGACTAGAATGTTTGTCATGTGAAGCCATGCATAATACTGGAAGCTGGGATTCCAGGGGATGCTATTGGGCGAGCAATGTAGCTTCGATGAAGCTCTAAATTGGGGACATTATTCCTATTATACCTCTCCGGCCCCACCTTGAGGCCTGGACGTTATGGGCAAACAGTTGTGTAGTTGTGTGCAGTCTAGCAAAGAGGAATCTTTGCAGACATGCTTGCAACACCATATATGTCGCTGCCGTCTGGTTGACCATAGGCTGTTCGTAGGATATAGAAGGGGGCATAGGGTGGAAGGTGGAGTGCCTCTTCAAAGTTGTTCGGGGTAAAAGGGACCAAAACCGCCGCAGTTAACGGGTGTTAACCATGGGGGTCCCAAAGGTAGTCCCAGGTGGTATGTTAGGCGGTAGCCAACTCTAAGAACAAGCGAGTCCGAACTAAGGCCCGATAGGTGATGAAGTGATTTCTAGGAAGGCTCACTTCAAATGTCAAGAGGAAAATGTAGGTTTCTATCGTTCAACGAATATATTAATAAGATCTCTTCTCCGTCGCTGATCATCTATAAAGTGTAGGAGGCACCTCGATATTTATATTCCGCGTCTGGGTGTTCGCGGGCTATTCATTTCTCCCACTTTCCTGCGTACGAACTTCGTAGACCCTGAAAACCTGCACCCCGCTTGATTCTGATTTCGCCGAACAGCGCAGAGGGTGTCCCACCCCTCTCTGCACTGCCTCGGTGCTAATCATAGCCCCTTGAACCCCTTCACCGTGGCAAGCGGCTACTGGTCCTTTCTCTGCATACGGAGTGATCAGCTCCGACGACAGACTTATCAATGTAGAAGGATTTCTCATCCGTCCGCATCCCCCCGCCAGACGCGTGCTCCCCTCTTATCGCACCAATGGCGGTTAGGCCTCGCTGCGCTCAGTGTTGATTTCTTTACGCGGTAGATCCTCAACTGACTCTACCTTGTCATGCTTCTGGGTGTGGGTGAACGATCGTCTCTTGAGCGTTGTTCCCGCATCAGGATTTTCCTCCGCATTCCTCCACCAACGGACTTGAAATTCGGTCTTACTGCCCTCATGGCAGCCGGGGACTCCTATCGGAGTAGCCGACCTCCCCCCAGTTGACATCCATCTGTTGGCGCAGCTGAGGGATCTTTGCATGCGTTCATCTCCACAACCAACCGACCGATTTAGTTCGTTCGACCTTGTCAGGATAGCCAAGAGTCCTCCCCTGAGGATTCAGCGAAAACCCCTTGATCGGCGACCTTCGGTGGTGGCGTAAATGAGGGTTTTGTGCCGATTTGGTATTGGTAGAAATTAACTCTTTCTCCGAATACTGCGGCAGACCCTGGGATCAAACATGTGACCTTTTGCCGATAATCACGTGACATGCCCATTACGCTATGCCAGTTCGTCTTATGTGTAATATGGTGCCAGGGTGACTGGGAGGTTTTTACACCTACCAGGCCCGAAGGTGCTCACAATGCTATAGGCTCTGAAAGGGAAGTGCAGAGATACTAAAAGCATGATTCCTACCACAGGTAAGGTAGATCCGAGGTAGTGGTCATGGGTAGCGCCTATTGGAGCACTCCCAGACTACCGTGTCCTGCGGAAGACACCGGAAGCCCGAGACCCGTAAATAGTAAATGGATAAACCGCTCATGGTAGCTTCCGGAGTCAAGTAGAGATCAATGCATATGGGAAGGGTGTCATAGATAGTCTAGTTCATGAGGTGTCTGGACTGTTAGCCACTGGCAAGATACCGATACGCAACGGTTGTCACTCCGGTGGGCAAAATTGAAATATACTGCAGAAACGATAACCGCATAAGGTGAACGCCGACTAGAATGTGTCGACACATGCATGCCTGAAGGGTGTGCCAGGAGATGTGTCGGACCACCCTTAGCGGAGAAGGGTGTGCTCGAATGGTTGGAGTAAACTGATGGGGGAGTTTCTAGTATAAGATAAAACTACCTGAAAGTCTATGCAAGAACTCTCCTACTGCAACAATCAATCCTCTTGAGACCTTAATTGAGTGAAGCATCAGGCTTAACGATATTAAGTTTTACCTTTTACTTTACTCTTACATTGGGTTGAACTTTTGGTGATAAGTTTGTAGTTGTTCGATGCGGTCGCAACCTTGGGATATATCTTGCTAGGGGTGCCCCTGTTACTGTATATCGTTAAGTGAGCTTCTCGCTTAACTCATCTCCTGATTAATTGTTTTCCGACCTTCGGCACTGACCTTGCGTGAATACTGGTAACCTTCTCTAGAACAAGTAGCTCAGAGTGGAAAGCGCAATGGCTAGTACCGAACTTCGAACCAAAATGGAATCCAACTCGGATTCAGACCTCGACCTTGACGAGAACTCCGCCAACACATTTCATCCTTCGGTTTTTGCGGATGTCGGCGGTATTGAATGGCACAGTCACCAGTTGCTTCTGGAGGCCGCCTCTATTCAGTTACGTGATGGATGTGATGATCTTATGATTACAGACCCTCGCGCTGTGGCACTTTCCTTCTTTCAAGATACTGCCCTCGTCCACAACATGCTCCCTCACGCACCGCAAGGGGTACCACTTAGTCAGTTCTCGCGGGAGTTCGTCGAACCTTGCATCGTCCAGGAGGTATGCAAGTCGATTGCGGATGCGAAGTGGGAACTGAAGAACTGGAATGCCCAGCAGCAGCAGGTGTTCCGTAAACAGATTACTACGGCTGCGGTGGAATGGATGAAAGTACAGCAGGAGGCATACCTGCCAATGTTAAGAGACCAGAAGGCATTGAAGGATCGTATGGCAGCGCTGAAAAGGGCCTTCACAGGAGGTTATAGTATTGATGCTGAGAATGACGTACTGATGATAGAGGTGGTGCCCCCACTCTCACTCATCTACATGAAGCCTGAGAACTTTGGGATGGAACTGGCTATGAGAGCCAGGGATGAACAGTGGAGGGCATACCTAAGCCCCGTGGGTATACGAATGTTGGAAAGCCTCAAGTGTGAAGGCTACAGCTATATCTCGTCCTTCACAAGAGCATCAACAGGCTCTCTGTCTGTCCCCTCCTCGATCGCCCGCAGTCGGTCAGGAAGTCCGGCGATTGGACCAACCGATGGATGTCGGGTTGAGAAAAGGACGTCGAAGCCAAAGGGTAATATGGCACCAGATACACCGGACCCTACTCCTCGGCCGACCCCTGCTCCCATTAACCCTCCTGCAAAACTATCGGTTGCAACCCCCGTACCACACATTGCTGCCCCAAGACCCACACCTTTACCCGTCTCGATACCTGCTCCTGATACCTTTCCTGCCACTGTCTTCTCGCCAGCAGTATCGGCTACCCCAGGGTTCCAACCACTGCGCACGGCATCACCTGGATTTTTCGAGCAGGTAAGGTGCCAGGAAGAGCGAGTACCCATGGCTCCATCATGAGGGACTCCGATCCCCGGACCTGGGACACCTGCTCACTCCGTTCCTTGGGCACCTGTGATTCCCTCTGCCTCCTCGAAACCAACTCCTCCCTCCGTGCTTCCCACAATGACAAGCGGCGAGTCGGACAGCCAACACCAATTTTGTCTGTCAGGCTGCAAATCTGAAGAAACGCGCATGGGATGGATTCATTACCATACATATGGGTGCAGGAAGGAAGAACGGACCCCCGTAAGGCATCAAAGAAGGCAGAAGGAAGGAGATAGGCGGCCAACATGTGGGTATTGTGGCTCATGGAGGCACGCTGGCCCCCTGATGCAACCCTTGAGTTGTCCAGAGTTGCAGTCTTTCCTGCGGATAACACAGACGGCACCCAACCCAACCCCTGAGAGTGCGCGACGCCCTGTTCCACCAGCGGCATCAGGACCATCAGGGGCTAACCCCCGGGAGGATGGTAACCAGGATGGCTAGGAGTAACAGTCGGATGGGTACGATAGACCCCAGGAATCCCAAGGCGGGAACACCGGAGGTAGTGGGGATGGAGATGCCCCACCTGGAGGTGGTACGGTGGGAGCAAGCGGAGATCCAGGGCACTCAGACCATGACAGCTCGGATGATGATGACGATGGAGATTCTCTCTCGGAGTTGACCCTCTTGCTTGGTGCTCGCAAGGAGGACTGGAGCAATGAGAAGAAATGTTGGTGGGATCGCTAGGCCAAGAGGCTGGCGAGAGCCCTGAGGGGTACTGGTTCAGCTTCTAGGCCAACACCAAGACACCGGCAGAAGAAGCTGGAGAATTTGAGTGGTATCCCTCTTTTCAAGTGCAAAGTTACAGAACTCGCAAGCTTCTTGACCTTGGTAGAGGTCAAATTTGAATACTTTACGGATTGCAAGTTAACCGACATGGATAAGGTAAACTTGGTGATCCCCCTTCTTGAGGACTCCACCCGGGCATGGTATCTGGAGTTCCAAGGGCACAATCAACAAGGAAGCCACCAAGCGCACTGGCGTCCCTGTCAAAGACAGTAACCCCTTATGGACATGGAAAGGGTTCTGAGAACGGCTGCAACAAAGTTACGGCGAAGACCATGCCGAGCGAGATCGATCCCTTCTCCAGTGGCGAGACCTTGTGATGAAGCCCCATCATATCGATGAGTACCTGGATAAGATAATTGATTATATGTATAAGCTTGGCTATACAGATCCAGTACAGGTACAGGACAAGGTTCGATCAGACATCACAAAAGAGGTTCGGAATGCGTGGGCACTTAAGGAGCCCCATCCGACCGACCTGAAAGAGCACCTTGATCTTCTCTGGAAGTCGGGCACATGCTGGAGGACAACAACCGGTTCAGTAACCACGTCATCCACCCAGCCCCCCGATTCTCAACCTGCTGAGAAGAAGGAGGATAGATCCTCGACATCAGCCAGGTTCGAGAAGAAGGAAAAAGGTTCGGGCAGACCAAACCAGAGGTCTACCAAACCTACTAATTTCAACGTGGGGACACAGGCAAAGCCGGTGACTTCTGAGTATGCAATAGCGCATAAGGAAATCCCGTTGACTTTGACCGAACGCCGGAGGAAGCACAATCAGTACACCAAGTGCGGTCAAAGAGGTCACTTTTGGAGAAAGTGTGCCGCGACGGCCCCAGTCATTAGTTCATCCAAACAGGCCGGTGGGTTGAAACAGTCAGCCCCAGTAAGCGCGCCCACAGGAACGGACAAGCGACTAAAGCGCATTGAAGTGCCCACTCCGGCTTCCTCGTCAAAGATACTTGAAGTCCGCCAGGCATCACCTCAGATCATGGAGGTTGATACTGACGGCTCAGAATAGGTAAGAACCCAATCTGTTTAAGGTGTAACCTTGTTAACCCGCAGCCATAGACCCCAGAGGGATAGATGGACATGAGCCACGGAGGTGGCTTTGGAGATGGGTAAGTACCCTTCTACCGCATAAACGACCCTGATACTGACTACACCCAGGTGCTGTGGGCAGGTAGATGTTGCGGGCCGTGCGCAGTGGGCTGGGCTATCTCTCCTTTGTTGGGTTTCTGGTTATTTCCCTGGTTCTGGTTATACATATTTCATTCAGGATTTCCTTAGTGGGATCGGCAAGTCATGGGACATTATTTCGGTTAAGGCTGGGCGGGGTCCTGCTTGCGGAGACGCTCGACATTGGGGAAGCAAGGCTGCTTCGCTTGAAACTGGTCCGACAGTGGACTTCTACCCACCTCAGGAAAAATTATTACGTTTAGTACAAGCAGAACTGGTTCAGGCTGGACTTGATCAAATAAATAGGGCTATTTTCAAGTTTACCTGAGGAGGGTTTAGTACCCGAAATCATGCTGGCGTGATAGTAAACACCCTGGTTATTGATAAAAGACGAATCCCAATCCCTTAACGTTTACCGACCCATTGTGGCTGCTCTTGTGTCGAAAGGCAAGAAACTAAAAGGAATTACCAAGCCAAGATGACCAAGTCCTCAAGACAAGCGAAGAGGCAGAAGCGTGACAACTTGCCTCATCATACCAAGTCTGTCCACCTGCGGGTCAAGTTAGGCTAGAAGATAGGAGCTAGACAGGTCAGCGCGGAAGAGCTCCTGCTACTCGTTGGTAGAGCTGCTGGGCCAGTGCTTAGTAGCCTATGGGTTAAGCAGACTCAGGCACCTTGTGTACGACGAAAGGTACACGTGCCGATAAGCAATGCCAGCAGTAATCACATTCCTGGGTCAGGTCTACGCTATAGCAAGTGATTAGAAATGAGGATAGGTGACCACCACAATGAGATATGCTTCGAAGTAGTGGATATGCCCGACACCAAGGTGGATGGGTACCTACCTATGTCTTGGTTGAGAGACCATAACCCCGACATAGATTGGAAGACTAGATCACTAACCTGGTGCTCAGATTTCTGCAAGGCTAACTGCCTGGCAGAGCAGGGGCGGTTAGTGTTCATGACCAATGAAGAGTTACTAGCCGAAGACCCTAGTAATGTGTACCTGTTGGGAATTGTACAATTCTCCGATCAGGAAGGTGCTGACATTACGGTTAAGCTACTCTCCGAGTATAAGGACTATGGGGATATCTTCAGTCAAGAATGGATTGAGGCACTACCGGAGCACTCAAACTATGACCATACGATCGAGTTGCAACCCGGAACTCAACCTCCCTTTGGGCCTATCTATTCATTATCGGAAAAGGAGCATGGGGCACTCTGGGAATATCTCAATGACATGCTGCAAACGGGAAAGCTACAGTGATCCAGTTCCTCGGTAGCAGCCCCTATCCTCTTTGTGCCAAAACCAGATGGTACATTAAGACTGGTAATAGATTACCGAGGGCTGAACAAAATCCCGTTAAAGAGCAAGTATCCTTTACTGTTGATGAATGAACTGCAAGATAGGTTAGGAAAAGCCGTTGTGTTCCCCAAGTTGAACTTGAAGAACGGCTACTACCGTCTGAGGATGGCAGAAGGTGAGGAATGGAAGACAGCCTTCCAGTGCAGATATGGACTGTATGACTACACGGTCATGCTGTTTAGGTTGTGTAATGCCCCGGCAACTTTCCAAAGCATGATAAATGAGGTCTTTCAGGATCTCATGGATGAAGGAGTCATCGTGTACATGGATGACATCCTGATCTACTCTGAAACTATGGAAGAGCACATCGCAATGGTGATCCATGTGATGGAGAAATTGCGGAAAGCTAGACTATATGTAAGCATGAAGAAGTCCAGTTTCCACCAACGGGAGGTTGAATTCCTCAGATACAAGATCTCCAATATGGGGATCTCTATGTTGTCGGAGAAGGTGCAGACAAATAGGGATTGGCCACCTCCGACATGCGTCGTCGACGTTCAAAGCTTTATAGGCTTTGCCAACTTCTATCATCGGTTCATAGAAGGTTTCAGCAAGATAGCGAAACCTCTAATGGACTTAACAAAGAAGGGTGTCCAATGGGAATGGACACCTGCGTATGAGCAGGCCTTCAACCATTTGAAGGAAGCATTCACGTCCAAACCTATCCTAGCACATTTTGACCCTGAACGGCCAACCCGGCTGGAAAGCGACACTAGTGACTTTGCATTAGGAGCCGTCCTCTCCCAGTTCTGTGAAGATGAGAGATGGCATCCAGTGGCCTATCATAGTCGGAAGTTTCACACAGCGGAGATTAATTACGGTGTCCATGACAAGGAAATGACTGCCATCGTGGCGTCGTTCAAGGAATGGGATTATTTGCTACGCTCAGTAACGGAGCACTTGGTGATCAATACAGATTATAAGAATTTGGAGTACTTCAATAGTACCCAGGTCCTTAACCGAAGGCAGCACCGCTGGGATGAGTTCCTGCAACCGTTTAACTGCAAGGTGGTTTACAGAGAAGGATGGTTGAATGAGAAGGCAGATGCTTTGTTGCGGCGTAGGAACAACCGCCCTGAAGGGGGTAGTGATTTTCTGCTAAAGTCGTTTTTTCGCCCCGGACAGTGGGTTGGGAGCCAGGAACGGGACATCTTGCAACCAGGAGTGTTGCAGGTGTGCCAAGGATTTCGGCTCCAGTCGTTCTTTTTGGATCAACTGCGGGTAGCGATAACCGAAGACCAGGAGTACTTGAGGATCCTGAAGGCAATGGCTGCCGGTGACAAAGAGGTCGACTGACATTTCACAACGGAAAAGGGCTTACTCCTGTACAAGGACAGGTGGTATGTTCCCAAGGGCCTGAATGTGAGGCAGAGAATGATGGAGGCTGAGTATGACTCACGAATCACGGGCCACTTCGGGACGTACAAAACCATTGGCAGGGTTAGGGCTAACTTCTATTGGCCAAAGATTGACGAGCACATCACTGACTATGTGCGGACATGTGATGCATGCCAAAGAAATAAGTCCATCAGGCACAAGAAGTTCAGGCTACTGGAACCTATTGATGTTCCTATGCGGCTGTGGACAGTGATTTCAATAGACTTCATTGTAGCGCTTCCAGAGTCTGCAGGGTATACCAAGATCTGGGTCATAGTAGACAGATTCTCAAAAATGGCACATTTCATACCCCGGACCATTGAGGTTCCCATCAAGGAGCTTGCCTTGATATTCCTGAAGGAAGTTTGGCGCCTTCATGGCCTCCCAGAATCAATCAACTCCGATCTAGATAGCCAATTCACATCCAAGTTCTGGATGAGTCTAATGCACTTGTTGCAAGTGAAACTAAACGTTTCGACTGCATTCCACCCAGAGACTGATGGGCAAACCGAGAGGGTTAATCAGACACTGGAGCAGTACTTGCGTAGTTACTGTTCCTATCAACAGGATGACTGGGTTTCGCTGCTACCCCTTGCGGAGTATGCGTATAACACCTCAACATCAGAATCCACCAGGTTGTCACCATTTGAGATCAATTATGGGTTCAACCCACGGACAAACTGGTCGGGTGTTGTGTCTGACAACCAAGGGATACACCCAAGTAGTGAACTCTTGGTTAAGGAATGGGAAGGAACCTGGCAACAGATTCGAGAAACGATTCAACGGGCACAGGAAAGGCAGCGGAAATGGCATGACCAGAAACGGCTGCCATCCCCGGACTATGTTACCTTGGAAGATGTGGCTGCTGGGCGGGCTAAGAAAGCGGACCGCGTGATGTTGAACCGGAAGAACATCCGCACCAAGCGTCCCATGGAGAAGCTGGACCACCGGATGTTTGGCCCTTTCGTGGTCAAACGTCGGGTGGGTACCCGAGCATACGAACTCCAATTGCCCACCCGATGGAGCATCCACCCGGTTTTCAATGTCACGCTGCTGGAACCCTATCGCGAGGATCCGGAATCGGGTAGGATCAAGGAGATCCCTACCCCCGAGCTCGTGGACAATGAGCCCAGTTACGTCATCGAAGCTGTTGTGGACAGTCGCTGGTATGGTGGAACAAAGGCGAAGTTTCCGTCGCGCTTTGTCCAGTACCTGGTTTCATGGGAAGGCTATGGAGCTGAGGAGAACTCGTGGGAGCCCTATGAGATGCTAGAAGGGACAGGCTTACAGGCCATGCTAGATTTCCACCAAAGATATCCGTCCAAGCCCAGGGACCATCGGGTCTTGGGGGAATCGAGTCGTGGAAACAAAAGACGACGCTAAACGGTCCGGGACGGACCGTAGAGAAGAGGGGAGTGCTGTAACGACCCAGCATACGTGAGCTATGGCAGCCGGAACCTACACCCATACAGGTAGCTCGGAGGCGAACTGGTAGGAACCGGCAGGCAAGTGAGTACTTGACCTACGGAGACCCGATGGCCCGGGCTCCGAGATGAGCAGACTTAGTGGACACAAGTATTTAGGTACATGGCTACGCCCAAGGTTGGTGTCAGCGTACTTAGGGACCTATGAAGGGCCAATACACAGCTAGGCTGGGTAACTAGAGAAAGGCCGAGTGTGTCTATCCCCGGAAGAGGGATAGATAGGGTAACAGGAGAAAATCCACTTGTCCACCGGACAAGATTACCCTACCCACAGAACAGGGTTACCCTGCCTTGAGGCTTGGATTACCCTGTTCAAGGACCTGAGTTACCCTACCTGCCAATACGAAGTCCCTCGGGGAGTTTGGGAAAAATGACTGGAATGTTTGTCACACGAAGCCATGCATAATACTGGAATCTGGGGTTCCGGGAGATGCTATTGGGCGAGCTACGCAGCTACGAAGAAGCTGTAAATTGAAGACATTATTCCTATCATGCCCCTCCGGCCCCGCCTTGAGGCCCGGACGTCATGGGCAAACGGTTGCGTAGTTGTGTGCAGTCTAGCAAAGGAGGATCTTTGGAGACCCGCTTGCAACACCGTATACGTTGCTGCCGTCCGGTCGACCGTAAGCTGTTCGCAGGATATATAAGGGGGCATAGGGTGGAAGGTGGAGTACCTCCTCCAAGTTGTTCGGAGTAAAACGGACCAAAACTGACGGAGTTAACGGGAGTTAACCGTGGGGGTCCCGAAGGTAGTCCCGGGTGGTGCCGGGACGACTGGGAACGTTTTGCACCTACCACGCCCAAGGATGTCCCCAACGCCATAGGCTCTGAGAGGGAAGTGCAGAGACACTAAAAGCATGATTCCTACCGCAGGTAAGGTGTATCCGAGGTAGTGGTCGTGGGTAGCGCCCATTGGATCACTCCTGGACCACCGTACCCTGCGGAAGACACCGGAAGCCCGAGACTCGTAAATAGTAGATAGATAAACCGCTCACGGTAGCTTCCGGCGTCAAGAAGAAATCAACGCGCATGGGAAGGGTGTCATAGATAGTCTAGTTCAGCAAGGGGTCTTGACAGTTAGCCACTGGCAAGTCCCCGATGCGCAGAGGTTTTCACTCCGGCGGGCAGAATGGAAATGCGCCGCAGAAACGATATGCACATATGGTGAACGCCGACTAGAGCGGGTCGACACATACATGCCCCAAAGGGGTGTCAGGAGACGTGTCGGACCGCCCTTAGCGGAGAAGGGTGTGCTCGAACAGTTGGAGTAAACTGATGGGGGAGTTTCTGGCATAAGATAAAACTACCTGAAAGTCTATGCGAGAACTCTCCTACTCCAACAATCAATCCTCTCGAGACCTTAATTGAGTGAAGCGTCAGGCTTAACGATATTAAGTTTTACCGTCTACTTTACTCTTACATTTGTGTGAACTTTTGGCGATAAGTTTGAAGTTGTTTGGTGCGGTCGCAACCTTGGGATCCATCTTCCTAGGGGTGCCCCCGTTACAGTATATCGTTAAGCGAGCTCCTCGCTTAACTCCTCTCCTGATTAATTGTTTTTCGACCTTCGGCACTGACCTTGCGTGAATACTGGTAACCTTGTCTCGAACAAGTAGCCCAGGGTGGAAAGCGCAATGGCTAGTATCGAACGTCGACCCAGAATGGAATCCAACTCGGATTCAGACCTTGACCTTGACGAGAACTCCGCCAACACATTTCGTGCTTCGGTGTTCGCGGACGTCCGCGGTATTGAATGGGACGGTCACCAATTGCTCCTGGAGGCCGCCCCTATTCAACTACCTGATGAATGTGTTGATCTTATGATTACAGACCCTCGCGCTGCGGCGCTTTCGTTCTTCCAAGACGCCGCCCTCGTCCACAACATGCTCCCTCCTCCACCGCAAGGAGTACCCTTTAGCGAGTTCTCCCGCGAGTTCGTCGAACCTTACATCGTCCGGGAGGTATCCAAGTCGATTGAGGATGCGAAGCGGGAACTGAAGAACTGGAATGCCCAGCAGCAGCAGGTGTTCCGTAAACAGATTACTACGGCAGCGGTGGAATGGATGAAGGTACAGCAGGAGGCATACCTGCGAATGTTAAGAGACCAGAAGGCATTGAAGGATCGTATGGCAGCGCTGGAAAGGGCCTTCGCGGGAGGTTATAGTATTGATGCTGAGAATGACGTACTGATGATAGAGGCGGCGCCCCCACTCCCACTTGTCCACACGAAGCTGGAGAACTTCGGGATGGAACTGGCTATGAGAGCCCGGGATGAACAGTGGAGGGCGTACCTAAGCCCCGTGGGCATACGGATGTTGGAAAGCCTCAAGGGGGAAGGATACAGTTATACCTCGTCCTTCACAAGAGCATCAACAGGCTCTCTGTCTGTCCCCTCCTCGATCGCCCGTAGTCGTTCAGGAAGTCCGGCGATTGGACCAACCGATGGGCGTCGGGTTAAGAAAAGGACGTCCAAGCCAAAGGGTATCACAGCACCAGATACACCTGACCCTACTCCTCGGCCGACCCCTGCTCCCATTAACCCCCCTGCAACACCGTCGGTTGCAACTCCCGTACCTCCTATTGCTGCCCCAAGACCCACACCTTTACCAGTTTCATTGCCCCCTCCTGATACCTTCCCTGTCGCAGCTTTCCCGCCAACAGTATCGGCTACCCCAGGGTACCGACCGCTGCGTGCGGCTTCACCTGGATTCTTTGAACAGGTCAGGTGCCAGGAAGAGCGAGCACCCATGGCTCCATCACGAGGGACTCCGATCCCCGGACCTGGGACACCCGCTCGTTCCGTTCCTTGGGCACCCGTGATTCCTTCTGCCCCCTCAAAACCAACTCTTCCCTCCATCCTCCCCACGATCACTAGTGGTGAGTCGGACAGCCAAGACGAGTACTGTCTGTCGGGCTGCAAATCGGAAGAAACCCGTATGGGGTGGATTCATTACCACACGTACGGGTGCAGGAAGGGACCACGGACCCCGGTAAGGCACCGAAGAAGACAGAAGGAGGGAGACGGACGACCAACATGTGGGTACTGTGGGTCATGGAGACACGCGGGGCCCCCAATGCAACCTTTGAGTTGTCCAGAGCTTCAGTCGTTTCTGGCGACAACTCAGGCGGCTCCGAACCCAACTCCTGAGAGTGGGCAACGACCTGTTCCACCACCGGCATCAGTACCATCAGGGGCTAACCCCCCCGAGGATGGGAATCAGGATGGCCAGGAGGAAAGGTTTGATGGGTATGATAGACCCCGCGAGACCCCAGGTGGAAATACCGGGGGTAGTGGAGGTGGAAATGGACCACCTGTCGGTGGTACTACGGGAGCAGGTGGAGATCCTGGGGACTCTGACCATGATAGCTCGGATGATGATGATGCCGATTCTCTCCCCGACTTGACCCCTTTTCTCGGCGCTCGCAAGGATGACTGGAGCGACGAGAAGAAACGACGGTGGGACCGCCGTGCTAAGAAGCTGTCAAGGGAACTACGGAGTAGGGCGGCTGCACGACCATCATCTAGACAACGGCAGAAGAAGCCGGAAAAGCTGAGCGGCATTCCGGCGTTTAAGGGAAAGGTCACCGAACTCGCCAGCTTCTTGACGCTGGTAGAGGTTAAGTTCGAGTACTTTGCTGGGTGCAGGTTGACCGATATGGACAAGGTAAACCTGGTGATCCCCCTTCTAGAAGATACTGCCCGAACATGGTATCTTGGGCTGCACTCCCACATCAATAAGGAGGCAGCCAAGCGTACCGGAGTTCCAGTTAATAACAGTAACCCGTTAAGAACGTGGAAAGGATTCCGGGAACGGCTTGAACGGAGTTTCGGCGGTGACCAAGCGGAACGAGACCGATCCCTCCTTGAGTGGCGAGACCTAGTGATGAAGCCACATCACATCGATGAGTACCTGGACAAGATAATTGACTATATGTATAAGCTTAGCTATACAGACCCTGTGCAGGTACGAGATAAGGTACGGTCGGGCATTACTCAAGAAGTGAGGAACGCGTGGGCACTGAAGGAGCCCCATCCTACCGACTTGAACGACTACCTTGATCTTCTTCGGAAGGTTGGACACACACTGGAAGACAACACCCGGTTCAGCAACCGAGTTATCCACCCTGTCCAACGGTCTCAACCAACGGACAAGAAGGAGGATAGGTCCTCAACTTCCGGAAGGTTTAAAAAGAAGGATAAAGGTTCGGGCAGACAGAACCAGCGGTCTGCCAAACCTACTAATTTCAATGCGGGGAAACAGGCAAAGCCGGGGACTTCTGAGTATGCCCTGGCGCATAAGGAAATCCCGTCGACTTTGACCGAACGTCGGAGAAAGCACAACCAGTGCACCAAGTGTGGACAAACGGGTCACTTTTGGAGAAAGTGCACCGCGACGTCCCCAGTCGTTAGTTCGTCCAAACAGGCTCGCGGGTTGAAACGGTCAGCCCCGGTAAGCGAGCCCTCAGGTACGGACAAGCGACTAAAGCGCATCGAAGCGCCACCTCCGGCTACCTCGTCAAAGATACTTGAAGTCCGACAGGCATCACCTCAGATTATGGAGGTTGATACTGACGGCTCAGAATAGGTAAGACCCCATTCTGTAAAAGGTATAACCTTAATAACCTGTATCCATAGACCCCTGCGGGATGGATGAAAAGGAGCCCCGGAAGTGGCTTCTGGGATGGGTAAGTACCCCTCTACTGCATGAACGACCCTGATGCTGACTACACCCAGGTGGTGTGGGCAGATAGATGTTGAAGGCCGTGTGCGGTGGACAGGGTGATCTCTCCTTTGTGGGTTTTCAGGTTATTTCCTTTGTTCTAGTTATTTGTATTTCTTTCAGGATTTCTTTAGTGGGACGGACAAGTCATAGGACATTATTTTCGGTTGAGGCTGGGAGAGATCTCGCTCGAGGAGACGCTCGACATTGGGGAAGCAAGGTTGCTTCGCTTGGAACCGGTCCAACAGCGGACTTCTACCCACCTCGGGAAAATTTGTTATGTTTAGTACAAGCGGGATTAGTTCAGGCTGGACTTGATTGAATAAATGATACTATGATCAAGTTTACCTGAGGAGGGTTCAGTACCCGAAATCATGCTGGCGTGATAGTAAACACCCTAGCTATTGATAAAACGAATCCCAATCCCTTAACGTTTACCGACCCGTTGTGGCCGCTCTTGTGTCGAAAGGCAAGAGATCAGAATTAGTAAGCCAAGATGACTAAGTCCCTAAGACAAGTGAAGAGGCAGAAGCGTGATAACTTGCCTCGCCATACCAAGTCTATCCACCTGAGGGTAAGGCTAGACTGGAAGATTGGAGCTAGACAGGTAAGCGCTGAGGCGCTCCTGCTACTCGACAGTGGAGCTACTGGGCCAGTGCTTAGTAGCCGATGGGTTAAACAAACGCAGGCACCATGTGTCCGACGAAAGGTACATGTGCCGATAAGCGACGCAAGCGGTAATCACATTCCGGGGTCAGGTCTGCACTATACCAAATCATTGGACATGAGAATAGGCGACCACCATAACGAAATGCGGTTTGAAGTCGCGGACATGCCCGACACCAAGGTGGACGGGTACCTACCTATGTCTTGGTTGAAGGACCATAATCCCGACATAGATTGGAAAACAGGATCACTAACCTGGCGCTCAGATTTCTGCAAGGCTAATTGCCTGGCAGAGCAGGGGCGGTTAGTGTTCATGACCGATGAAGAGTTGCTAGCTGAAGACCCTAGTAATGTGTACCTGTTGGGAATTGTACAATTCTCCGATGAGGAAGGTGCTGACATTACTGTCAAGCTACTCCCTGAGTATAAGGACTACGGGGACATCTTCAGTCAAGAACGGATTGAGGCCTTGCCGGAGCACTCAAAGTATGACCACACGATCGAGTTGCTACCCGGGACTCAACCTCCGTTTGGGCCTATCTATCCGTTATCGGAAAAGGAGCTTAAGGCACTCCGGGAATATCTCAATGACATGCTGCGAACGGGGAAGCTACGGCGATCCAGTTCCTCAGCAGCAGCCCCTATCCTCTTTGTGCCAAAACCAGATGGTACATTAAGACTGGTAATAGATTACCGAGGGCTGAACAAAATCACGGTGAAGAGCAAGTACCCTCTACCGCTGATGAATGAACTGCGAGATAGGTTAGGAAAAGCCGTTGTGTTCACTAAGTTGGACTTGAAAAACGGCTACTATCTTCTGAGGATGGCAGAAGGTGAGGAATGGAAGACGGCCTTCCGGTGCAGATATGGACTGTATGAATACACGGTCATGCCGTTTGGGTTATGTAATGCCCCGGCAACTTTCCAGAGCATGATAAATGAGGTCTTTCGAGATCTCATGGATGAAGGAGTCATCGCGTATATGGATGACATCCTGATCTACTCCGAAACTATGGAAGAGCACGTCGCGATGGTAAGGCGTGTAATGGAGAAATTGCGGAAAGCTAGACTATGTGTAAGTATGAAGAAGTCCAGTTTCCACCAACGGGAGGTTGAATTCCGCGGATATAGGATCTCCGATATGGGGATCTCTATGTTGTCGGAAAAGGTGCAGACAATCAAAGACTGGGCACCTCCGACATGCGTCGTCGACGTTCAAAGCTTTATGGGCTTTGCCAACTTCTATCGTCGGTTCATAGAAGGGTTCAGCAAGATAGCGAAACCCCTCACGGACTTGACAAAGAAGGATGTCCGATGGGAATGGACACCTGCATGTGAGCAGGCCTTCAATCATTTAAAGGAAGCGTTCACGTCCAAACCTATCCTAGCACATTTTGACCCTGAACGGCCAACACGGCTAGAAACCGACGCTAGTGACTTTGCATTAGGAGCCGTTCTCTCCCAGTTATGTGAGGATGAGAGATGGCATCCGGTGGCCTACCATAGTAGGAAGTTTCACCCAGCAGAGATCAATTATGATGTCCATGATAAGGAAATGACTGCCATCGTGGCGGCATTCAAGGAATGGGATCATCTGCTGCGCTCAGTAACGGACCAATTGGTGATCTATACGGATCATAAGAACTTGGAGTACTTTAATAGTACCAAGGTCCTTAACCGAAGGCAGCACCGCTGGGCTGAATTCCTGCAACCGTTTAACTTCAAGGTGGTTTACCGAGAAGGACGGTTGAATGAGAAGGCGGATGCTTTGTCGCGGCGTAGGGACTACCGCCCTGAAGGGGGGAGTGATTTTCCGCCACAGTCGTTTTTTCGCCCCGGACAGTGGGTTGGGAGCCAGGAACGGGACATCTTGCGACCACAAGTGTTGCAGGTGTGCCAGGGATTTCGGCTCCAGTCTTCCTTTTTGGATCAACTGCGGGTAGCGATAAAAGAAGGCCTGGAATACTTAAGAATCCTGAAGTCAAGGAGTGCTAGTGACAAAGAGGTCGTCCGACACTTCATGATGGAAAGGGGCTTACTCCTGTACAAGAACAGGTGGTATGTTCCCAAGGGTCCAAATCTGAAGCAGACAGTCATGAAGGCTGAACATGACTCCCAAATCGCGGGACACTACAGGACTTACAAAACCATTGCCAGGGTTAGCGCTAACTTCTATTGGCCTAAGATGGATGAGCACAACACAGACTATGTACGAACATGTGAAGCATGCCAAAGAAATAAGTCCATTAGGCATAAGAAGTTTGGTCTGCTGGAACCTATTGATGTTCCTATACGGCCTTGGACACCGATTTCAATGGAGTTCATTGTAGCACTGCCCCATTCAGAAGGGTATACTAAGGTCTGAATCCTTATGACAGATTCTCGAAAATGGTACACTTCATCCCCCTGACCACTGAGGCACCGGTCAAGGAGCTTGCCTTGTTATTGCTGAAGAAAGTGTGGTGCCTTCATGGACTCCCAGAGTCAATCATCTTCGACGAAGATAGCCGATTCACATCCGAGTTCTGGATAAGTCAGATGTACATGTTGGAAGTGAAACCACATGTTTCGACTGCATTCCACCCCGCGACTGATGGGCAAAGCGAGAGGGTTAATCAGTCACTGGGGTAGTACTTGCGTAGCTTGTGTTTCTGCGAACAGCATGATTGTGTTTCGCTACTACCCCTGGCGGAGTTTGCGTACAATACCTCAACATCAGAATCCACCCAGTTGTCACCGTCTGAGATCAATTATGGCTTTAACCCACGGACGAATCAGTCTGGTATTGTGTCTGATAGTCCAGGAATACGCCCTAGCAGTGGGCTGTTGGTTAAGGAATAGGAAGGAACATGGCGAGCGATTCGAGAAACAATGCAGCGGGCAGATCAAAGGCAATGGAAATGGCACGACCAGAAACGGCCGCCATAACCAGACCATGTTGGCTTGGAAGTTGTCGCCACTGGGCGGGCAAAGAAAGCAGACTGCATGATGAAGAACAGGAACAACATCCGCACGAAGGCTCCGATGGAGAATTGGGACCACCAGACTTTTGCACCTTCCGTGGTCAAACGTTGGGTGGTGTAACGACCCAGCATACGTGAGCTATGGCAGCCGGAACCTACACCCATACAGGTAGCTCGGAGGCGAACTGGTAGGAACCGGCAGGCAAGTGAGTACTTGACCTACGGAGACCCGATGGCCCGGGCTCCGAGATGAGCAGACTTAGTGGACACAAGTATTTAGGTACATGGCTACGCCCAAGGTTGGTGTCAGCGTACTTAGGGACCTATGAAGGGCCAATACACAGCTAGGCTGGGTAACTAGAGAAAGGCCGAGTGTGTCTATCCCCGGAAGAGGGATAGATAGGGTAACAGGAGAAAATCCACTTGTCCACCGGACAAGATTACCCTACCCACAGAACAGGGTTACCCTGCCTTGAGGCTTGGATTACCCTGTTCAAGGACCTGAGTTACCCTACCTGCCAATACGAAGTCCCTCGGGGAGTTTGGGAAAAATGACTGGAATGTTTGTCACACGAAGCCATGCATAATACTGGAATCTGGGGTTCCGGGAGATGCTATTGGGCGAGCTACGCAGCTACGAAGAAGCTGTAAATTGAAGACATTATTCCTATCATGCCCCTCCGGCCCCGCCTTGAGGCCCGGACGTCATGGGCAAACGGTTGCGTAGTTGTGTGCAGTCTAGCAAAGGAGGATCTTTGGAGACCCGCTTGCAACACCGTATACGTTGCTGCCGTCCGGTCGACCGTAAGCTGTTCGCAGGATATATAAGGGGGCATAGGGTGGAAGGTGGAGTACCTCCTCCAAGTTGTTCGGAGTAAAACGGACCAGAACTGACGGAGTTAACGGGTGTTAACCGTGGGGGTCCCGAAGGTAGTCCCGGGTGGTGCCGGGGCGACTGGGAGAGTTTTACACCTACCAAGCCCAAACGTGCTCCCAACGCTATAGGCTCTGAAAGGGAAGTGCAGAGACACTAAAAGCATGATTCCTACCACAGGTAAGGTAGATCCGAGGTAGTGGTCATGGGTAGCGCCCATTGGATCACTCCCGGACTATCGTGCCCTGCGGAAGACACCGGAAGCCCGCGACCCGTAAAGAGTAACTAGATAAACCACTCACGGTAGCCTCCGGAGTCAAGTAGAGATCAATGCATATGGGAAGGGTGTCATAGATAGTCTAGTTCATGAGATGTCTTGACTGTTAGCCACTGGCAAGACACCGATGCACAGAAGTTTTCACTCAAGCGGGCCAAATGGAAATGCACCGCAGAAACGATAACCGCATAAGGTGAATGCCGACTAGAGTGTGTCGACACATGCATGCCCGAAGGGTGTGCCAGGAGACATGTCAGACCACCCTTAGCAGAGAAGGTTGTGCTCGAATGGTTGGAGTAAACTGATGGGGGAGTTTCTGGCATAAGATAAAACTACCTGAAAGTCTATGTGAGAACTCTCCTACTGCAACAATCAATCCTCTCAAGACCTTAATTGAGTGAAGCGTCAGGCTTAACGATATTAAGTTTTACCGTTTACTTTACTCTTACATTTGGGTGAACTTTTGGGGATAAGTTTGAAGTTGTTCAGTGCGGTCGCAACCTTGGGATCCATCTTCCTAGGGGTGCCTCCGTTGCATCTACACCTGTACTTAGAAATTACAACTTTGTTTCTTTCTCAAGTCTCTGGAACTCCTGACCCTTGACCCTGATCCACCAGAACCTGACCTTGAACCTCTTGAGCCCTGATACAAACATATCTTGTTTGTACACTTGCCCCTCTCTGTTGCCTCATCTACCATGGTATGTCTTAGACTATCTGCCCTGAACTCCATATGGACCCTTCACATTACAGAGTCACAGGGCTAGGGTTGGCATGAAGAGCGACTATAAAAGAGGTCACTAGAAACTAGGAGGATGAGCTCTTCATGCTATCATCTTTGTATCTTCTTACCTATAACATTACTACTTTACTTCTCATCTACATGACTATGTTGTGTACATACTCTCATGAACAAGTTGTCAGATAGGAGCTTTGAGTACTTAGCTATCTGACTTTGATGAAGAAGTTGAATCTAGAATGTTCAAGGCTAAGGTATTGTTGCCCGTGTAAGAGAAGTACTAACTAGTAGGAATTGTTACATCCACTCTCATCCCCCTTTCTGACTATTTTACAGCAATATATTAAAGGTAGTTTTATTCAAGCCCATACTAGAACTCAGGTCTGCAAAAGCTTGAAGAATAAACAAGCAACTGAGTATATGCATACTATTTACCAAAACCAAGGTGAAAGATCTATTCAGAAAGATAGAATTCTCTACACTTATTAGGCTAGAGCAATTGTTTAGAAAAAGATGTAACGCACAGCAAAGAAAATAGTAGAGTGGGTAGAATAGTAGCTAGAATATACAAGAAATGAAACAATTCAGAACTATAAGAGAATATGAAAATCAATTTCATAAGAGTTAAAAAAGTCTATAAATAAGCAGAATGTATCAGAGAAAGAGTTACGCATACATGTAGTTTTGAAATTGTATTTTAGTTTTTTGATGTTCAAAAAATCTGACATTGAGTCAAATCTGGTGTTGAGCTATTAGGCATATGGTAGATATGCTGTGAGATTTGTAATAGTTCACTGATATATAATTAGCAGAAATCTTGGTAGAGTTAGTAGTCAATTTTAGATGAGACCAAGGAGAGAAAAGGGACTAGTAGTCACTATACTGAATACGGGGTGGAAGGAGTCTCTCATATAATGTCAAGCTATTTTGAGGTTAATTCTTAAATAGTAGAGTACCAGTGGAGTGATTCCAGTATTGCTCAAACTCATACTATATGAACCATTTGTATTCATCTCTAACTCAGTAAAATACTGATATTATAAAGCACCTAAGCAAAAATCTTAGTAAAAATAGTATATAAGCAAAGATAACTCAATTAATGTAACTAGTATGGGTACTAGATTATGTTTTATGTTTTGTTTTATAGTATCTTTTGATACCTGTTATGTTTCAAAGGTATCGCTTAATACTTTGAATAGTTTATGTTATTGCTCATACTGGAGATGAGTGAGAACTTGTATTTAAACACAGCTGGTTTTATGATGGAAACAGCAGACTTCAACTAACAGTATTCTTAATATACTTGGTTGAACAGTTGCTACTTGATCTCCTATTACACCCCTTTGAAGCCTTTTTTAGTCTATACAGCTCTCACCTCTTACTAAGCAGGTAGGCCACCTTTTACTATTGTACCCAAAGCGTGATTAGCACCCTAGGTATGAACACATTACAATTAAGCTTCAAGAAGACTGACCAAACCTTTACAATAGTATCAATCATAGTATCTAAAATATTATATAAAAAGCTTAACCCAGTTGAGAAAGATATGATTCTTGCCTTTTTTCAGGTTTTTCAAAAAATTTCAATTGTTAGTCAGATAGTAGATCGGTCTTGGTCAACTGTCAGAAATTTCCTTACTATAGCTTCTCCCTATTCTAGTTCCTATCAACCCTTGCCTCTTGTACTAGTAATTATTTTGCCCTTTAAAAGAGCAGTTGTAGTCAGCCAGAGCAGGTAAGGTTGTTAATAGAACTCGGCTTTCATGATTAAGTAAATATTAGCTTCTAATATCTCAGTTTCTACTATGGACTGGGCTTTAAGAGAGAATAATATTAAGTGGCTAGCTAAGAAAAAAATAAAACTTACTCTTAATCATACTCAAAAGAGACTAGCCTGAGCTAAGTCATACAAGACTTGGACTGTAGAGAATTATGAAGTAGTAATTTGGAGTAATAAATGCTCAGTTGAAAGAAGTTCAATCCTCAGCAAAAATAGGTTTTCAGATCTACCTCTGAAAAGTGGTATTCTGACTGTATAAGAGGGGTAGAAATGGGAAAAGGTATTTCTTTAATGGTCTGAGCATGTTTCTGAGGCAGAAATCAAGGAACCTTTGTATCTTTAATTGTGAAATCAGTTGACTAGTAGGTGTATCTTCAGTTACTGGAAACCTGCCTTATCCCAGTTCTAATTCAGGTTCATAATATCTTCAGTAATCCTATCTTCCAGTAAGATAATTGTACTGTCTATACTGCTCAGGCAGTGATAGATTAGTTTGATGAGAATGGTATTGAATTGGCTAAACACCCCCCTGTTCACCTGACCTTAATCATATTGAACATGTATGGGTTAAACTAAAGAAAAGACTTCAGATTCAGCACCCTGATATTGCTTCAATACCTAGTGGTCCTGAAGAGGTTAAGAATAAGCTAGCTGAGATATTACCTATAGTATGGGATACAATCCCTCCTGAGTTTTTTGAGCAGCTGTGAAGGTCAATGCCAGACCAGGCTCAGGCTGTTATTGCAGCAAAGGGGTGGTATACAAGATACTAGGAATAATCTTTTACTCTTTTTTTTTCCCTTTTACTATGTAAAGGCTGGTCCTAGAATTTATTTTCTTTAATCTCTTTTCATTTGAAGCTGCTTAGATTGAGTTATTGCAATTTATCTACTCTATATCTGTGGTTGCCGTAATCGTTAAAATACGCGATCACCAAGACTTTTGCGTAGGTGCTTTACTACCGTATTATTACATGATGTCATACCACGATTGATCTCAACAATTCACCGCTCAAGAACTTTTACTGCACCCCCTCCATGCACTCTACCCCATCCCATCTACCTCCACCACCGACCTAAACAATCTCAAAAGGATCCCTATCCCTCTCACTCACCACAACCTCAAATTCCCCCTCCCTCTCCACTTCGTTTTTCAAAACCTCAGTCAACCTCCCCCTCATAACATCTCTCAGAAAGCCCCTTTCAGTGTTTGTATGGAAGCCTGTTCCTATCAGCTCTCACTCGCTCCTATTGACGGGTAGGACAAAGCAAAAGACTCACAAGTAATAAACCCAACCCCCCGCTCCTTCGCCGCGAGCGCCTCATGATGCGAGAGCTCCCCCGTGAATAGCAAGTCCACATCGATATTCTTGAACATGGAAGCGCCGGAACCGGCACATATGGCTATCGTGTGGACATGTTTGTCGCCAGGGGTTTTTCCGACCATGACTATTCCCGTCGTCAGCTCACGCTAGCAAACCGCGGCACTCGAGAGAGCGAGTGCAAACCAACCATGCTTCAATCCCAAGAACCTCTTCACTCTGTCCACGAGCTCTTGAAACTCTTTTGGTTCTTTGAGCGTTATTATACGGCCCATTCCCGAATCTTCGTATCCTATAGTCCCCCAACTCTCAATTAGCTCTCCTTCTCCTCCCCGTTCCCACTCCCGCTTTAGGCAGTCAAGCAAACAAACCCGGAACGTCCTTAACCCCTCAATAACCACCCTCCCACTCTCCTCCCCCCTCCCGCCAGAGATCCCATCCGCCAGCCAATCATTAACCCCCCCGATCGTAGCATCAACGGCCGTATGAGGGGAGTACACGCTGATGCCTTCCTGCGCCAACTTCAGAAGGCTCTCTTGTTGTGTATTGGCTAGTGTGAGTGATTTTAGAGGGCGAAAAATTATCGGATCTATATTCAACCGCATTAGCAAGGCCAGGGTAGGTGATGCGGAGCGGGGAGGGAGGGGAGGTACGGTACGCTACTATCACGGAAGATTTTAGTGAGATTGCTTCGTCTGCTACGGCTCTCGTGAGGTCGATTGTTAGGAGGACTTTATGGGCTTTGGGAGAGGGACGGTCGGTTCGGTCCGGGGCTTCGAGGAGGACTAGTACATTGTTAGCTTTAGTATCGTATTATCACGGAGAGCGGATAGGGCGTACGGCCTGTGTTGTCCCAGGTTTTGTCCGCGAGTGCTTGCGGGTAGCTATAGATGTCAATAGTGGTGTTCCCCAGTTGGCAACCGTGGTGGAGGGAGCAGGTACAGTTTTTGCACAGCGTTGACAACAGTGCGAAGAGTTCTGGAGCGGATCATTGCGTTGCAAGACATGGTTGTAGATGATTCCGGTATCAGGATAATGGGGAGAAGTTCTGTTGTTGTTGATGGTGGGGAGGACCAATACCTTAGTGGGGTCAATCCGGTGGTGATGGCAATCAAGCCGCATAGGCACGGTCAAGAGAGGTGAAGCTTACAATACGGCAACTTGGACAGCGCACAGCCAACAGACTACGAGTAGAGTACCTCGGCTTATTTCTACACCACCACCACCATACAATACTAATACAGCACTATTCCGTGCAGTGTAGTACCGGTATTCCACTGTACAGTGCCGGTACTCGAATACTCAAGTACAAGCACAGCGCAGCACGTGATGTCTGGTTTCATTAGCTCCCAAGGACAAACCCCATAAGGAATCCAGGTACAGTATATGTCATCTATGATAAGCAGAAAGTACAGTACACAATACTTCTAACCTCCACACCCCCAAGTTTAAAAGATAATCCACCCATATCTATAGTGCCGCACGTCCGCTCACTTCTTCTCTCCGATCCCATTGACGGCTCCGCTCGCGACTGGCTTGCTTCCGTATATACTCGATGAACCTCTTGCCATCGTTGAATATCTGTCCGGGCATGGCCATGTTTTGAACCCATCGGGGAATGCTCCCTCCGGCGTCGCTCTGCTGTCCATTAGCACCACTCCCTCCAGCAGTGGCGGGCAGGTTATGACTCACGCAAACCCCCGTAAGAATCTCCACCTCCCCATTCTCCAACTCGTATATATATTCAACCGATATGTACTTCCCACGAACATCCGACTCCGACACCATCTCACCCTCGATCGGTAGAGAGATAACCACAGAAGACCTCCGTCCATCCGTCTCGGGCAAGTCCTTCGAGATCACACTCGCGAGAAATTCCCGACCGGCAAACGCCTGGATGTGCAAGAACCTACGCACATCTTCCATCCCGCAGCCAGAATCAGCCGGAGGAATCAATGATTGGTCGGGTTAAGGGAGGAATGGTAAGACAAACCCCTAACCAATATTTTCCCTTCAAACTCCTCCACTGCCATCTCTTCGTTTGTATCCTTTGGCCCGTCCAACCATTCACTCTCGGCAAGGATCCGCTCATCGATCATGGCGCGGCGGATAACGTCATAGTCGACATGGACCCTTATTACCCGTGCGATCCAGGTGTCGTTATCGTAGTGGGTTCGGTAGGTACTCAGATGGGCATCCGTTTTTAAGGGGGCCCATTTTATGTCCAAAGTGGCGCTTGAGAGGGATGTTATGAAGGATAGTCCATCCTTGATGATTTGTTCAAGGAGAGGGGCGGTAAAGCACTCGCGAGCAACAGGAGCGAGGGCAAGTTTTAGTGCCATGGCTGAAACGGGCCGTGATGAGAAGGGCAAGAGGGGGGGGGACGGGGAGGAAAGGACGAAAAGAGAGAAGGAGAGGGAGGGAGAAGGGAAGAATGGAAGGAAAGCAGGAACACCGGGTCACTCAGGCACGAGTAGGCGAACAGTGCCATACATATATTGTGCACCGTTTCACACAAGTTGGCCATTCCCGGCGCAGACAGAGTTTCGCTATCGCTGGCCTGAGTCCGACCCTAACCCACCCGTCGGTCCCTGCAGTAAGAATGGGAACCGTGGTCTTTTGCCATCGTACAGCACACACAACAGCCAATCGGACACCCAAGCGAACTTTGAGAATGTTGTGCAGCACCTTAACTTGGACCATTCAGTCTATATTAGGATGCTGGACTGAGCACTGTATGATGGGATGCACTTTATTCGTCAAGTTCCAGAGTGTCAATTCGGTGGGTGTGTGAACCCTAAAATACCATATCATCACCACCACCACCCACCACCTACTATGATACCACCATCGCCTTCTTTCCCCGTCCGGTCTAGGTCTTCCTTCACTTTCCCCACGTTAGTTAGGGCTGACTGCCGAACCAATCTCGCCCTGGTCTAACCCTCAGTGATCGTGGATCCAGCTTGGCGCACTAGGACTTTTAGTGAAGAGGTTAAGGTTGATGATGATGTCTTTGGATTTATTTTTTTCCCTCTTCCATTTCATCTCCCCTCCTCCCCCTCTCCCTTCCCCTCACGACGACAACGGCAATCGGAGATAAAGACGGCTCTTTCTTTTATTTACTATCATACACACCACAGGAGGAATTGAAGGGGACTTCACCCCCTCGTTTTCTCGCCCAATTGCCCCTCCTCACGATTAACGAACGAGCGACAAACACCCGATCAATGAACCGTCTACCCGCATCGTAGCCAAGAATTCGGAAGAAAAGAAAAAAAAGAGAGGGGAAAAAAAAGGGGAGAAAGCGGGGCCAGAAAATGGGCTTCGTAAACCCCGGCCGCTCCTCAACTCGGCTGAACAAAACATTCGGAAAACGCTACAACAACCGCCCTCCTTCACCCCCCCCTCAAAAACGTCGAAAACCCCCCTCATCCTATTCCTCCTCCTCTTCCTGCTCCACATCATCGTCACCAGCCGCCTCCTCACCATACCCCTCCCGTGCGCAAACCCCCCTCTCCATGGCCTCACCGCCACAACTCCCACCGTCAACCCGCAACCCGCCAACCCTGCAAACCCTCCCACCCGATGCGAGAGCTCCCCCGTGAATAGCAAGTCCACATCGATATTCTTGAACATGGAAGCGCCGGAACCGGCACATATGGCTATCGTGTGGACATGTTTGTCGCCAGGG